>CM007315.1:1048935-1075635 GCA_000333855.2 Endotrypanum monterogeii | reverse complement strand
TATATATTCTTCCGTTCCCACCAAGCGCTGCGCTGCGCTACAGAGAGGACGAGCGGGTCAGTTTTCCCGACCTGTTCTTTTCGCCTGCTCTTCACTTTCTCCAGACGATATTTCTCATTTGTTTTATTTTTTCATTTAATTTCTGAATTACATCTTCTTACTCATTTTTTGTCTTTTTTCGTTATTGCTTTGTGGCACCGTGACTCTACGGTAAAATACGACCACAGACACACACATATATATCTATATATATATATATATATATATATCAATTGGCTAGTGCGTTTTGTTGTCTTGTTCTTTATTTTTTGTTTGTTTCTCCCCCTCCTTTCGCCACGATCGTCACGCATAGTTCCCGCGTTTCACTTCCTCCTCCTCAACTCCAAAATATCTCTTTTCCCATACTCCCATCTTTACAGCATACGACAGCTGCCTTTCTTTTTTCTCTGATTTTGTTTTTATAGGACTTTCTCCAACGAAGAAAAAAAAATATTTAACATTTCATACTGTTCTCCTGAGTAGACCATACACCGTCAATCGAAAAAGGTTGGTGTGTGCATCTACCACGAGGCCCCATTCGCCTGGAGTACTGCCGCACAGAAAACAGCGCATGACAGGAGGAACCCTCGCCTAGCTTTTGTTTCTATTCCCCCGAATTTGTTTTTTTTAATTATTATTATTCTGAGGTTGGCGCGGTGGGCGGGTACATCAGATAGTGGAGGATCGTGAAAGACGCTTCAAGTACACTTTCGTTTTTTTTTTTTAATTTGTCTTACGAAGAGAAGCGAGAGAAGGAGGATACGTCGAGTACATAATACTGCCAGTGGGCAGATCCCCCCCCCCCCCACTGTCCACTGCCCACCCTTTTCATTCTATCCCCCAAAGGCGATTTGAGAGTGGCTGCTGTGCTTTAATGATCCACGTGTCTTTCCGCACTCAATCTCAGCTAACCCGGCGGCAACTTCTGCTCAACACATCTCTTTTCGATATCTACATTAGGGCGGACGTACCTCACGCGAGTGAGGTCATCACTCTTGAATAATAAAAAAAGATTAAAAATATATTTATATTACATACATACATACACACACACATATACTTCTATATACATTTATATATTCTATTTATTTTTTTATTTTGCCCCTTCGTCTTCGCTTTCGTCGTGCCCGTTTCGGTTTATATACGGCGGTCATTGTCGTTTCTCTATATTCCCCCCCTTTTCTTTTTATCGCCCTCTGTATAATCTGAAATCTCCCGGGTATTTGTCTCCCCCTCCCGTGCTGGCAGCAGAGGGTTTTTGCATTCGAGTGGTGCTGTACCCTCCAGGTGAATTTCTTCGAGCCTCGTGCGACTACTTTTTTATTTTTTCGGGGGCGGGGGAGGTTTCCGTAGGACGGAGAGGCACCTCTGCAGTAAAGAAAAAGGACAAACATATATATATATATATATATTTATTTATTTATTATTAGACATCGCAAGTGGTTTTGAGTGGTTGTACCTCCTTCTTTCCCCTTTCCCTGTACGCGTGTGTACTTGTCTCTCTTCCTGAGATAAGTATATATATTTATGTGCGTTTGTTTGTTTTCATTCCTTAATACCTACAATTGTTTCTTTTCTTCGTTCAGCTTGCCTCCCCCCTTAGCCCCCATAGCCCCCCATTTTTCTTGTTCTGTGGCTAGTTTATGCGTTTCTAGGGTTGGTTCTAGTGGTCGCCTGAAGGGGTGCGTGCATCACATTCGGCTCTCGTCTCTCTTTTTTCGCGCCCCTCCTCTTCCCCATATCTCGTCATATACTGTTTAGCTTTTCCTTTTTTACATTTATCATTTTTTTTTGTTTCTCTTTTCATTTTTTTTTTTTTTTGGGGGGGGGAGGCCTTCCCTCGCCGCTTTTGAGGTGCGGTATTTAAAGGAAAAGGAGGGAAATTTTGTTCGACAGCTGGTTCACCCCTGTATCTATTTTTTTTTCTTTCTCAGTAGCGCACGCTGCGTAGGGTCTGATCTTGTCACCACTCTATCTTCGCCACCTGCTTTCTCCCTCTGTATCCAATAGGAAAGGGTTTGTGGCGAGGAAGCGGTGTGCCCGGTTTTGTGGTGCACACTGCTCCTCATTTTCCCTCAAGCACGTGTTGGGATTCTTTTATTATTATTTTACACATTTTTAGTCATTTTTTTTCTGAATCGAACGCGCGCTTCCACCGCGATCGTGATTGGGGTTGCGGTAGCTCAGATCCATCACGTGGTGTATGCGCGACTGCTAAACATCCGTCGTGTTTCTCTGTGTGTGTGTGCGTGTGCGTGTGCGTGTTTTTAGTTGCAACATTTTTTTTTTTAATTCCCCCTTTTCTTTCTCTAGCAGCTTGCTGTTGTCTTTTTATGGTGCCTACTTTTTTTTCTCTCAGCTCTTCACGCCGTGCACCCTCACAGTGTTGCAAAAAAAAAAAATTTTAGAATTTATTTCCTCGGGTAGTTTTTTTTTCCTGATAAATTCTTTTCTGGTCTTTTTTTTTTCTGTTACGGGCTGCTCATCACTCTGATAGTACTCACTTGATCGTCATTCTTCTTTGGATTCGGCATCACTGCCTCCATCGATTTATCCTTTTCTTTTTCACTCTATTATTATTATACAAAGGGGAGGGGCGGCACGAATACAAACGCATACATTGCATATATATATATATATATATATATATCAAAGCGCTAATTTTTGCTCTTGTTCCCGTTTTCCTGCGGACGCCTTTGCCTGCCTCCCGCCTCGCTCTCTCTGTTTCGTGAAAAGCAAAACACATACACACACACACACAATACATTCATAGTGGTATTCCGCTGACGCCCCACGCATCGACACCTACCCCAGCGTGTGCGTTGGCGTTTCCCACCAACTCCAGGATGTATTACACCATGAGGGACGATCTGGAGACACTGCTTCCGGAGAGGATACTCTCCAACGCAGGCCTCGAGGCGGCCCCTTCCCCGTTCGCATCGATTTTTTATGGTGACATGGCTTCACCTCCGATGTATCTATACTCGACAGGTTTCTGCAAGGATCCCAGTGGTGAAAGCAGCAGCCACAAACATGTGCGCCTCAACGCCCATCTTCACAGAAGCGAAGAGGAAACCAAGGTCATTGGCTTCGCCAGTATCCCTGCTTACGAAGGCGTTGGTGATCTGCGAAGGATCTCCTGCAAGGGGTCGCCTGTGGTGACTGCGTTGCTCAAATCTCATTTCACGCTGGAGAACCGTGCTGGCTCCACAGCCACCTCGGTTACCGCGTTGAGTGATTGCCACCTATCCCGCAAGGAGAAAGGCGGGTTTGCAACAACATCGGTGAACACATTCTTCAACTCCGACGATAGCTTCCGTGGTGTGGGTGGGAAATCTTTTCCCGGCTCTCACGACAACCTCGTGACACCGAAGGCCTCTTTATCTAGACTTGGCAGGGAATCGGTCGGATCTGGATACTACCGCGACGCCCTTCCTTGGAGTAGCGAAGATGTACATGGCTTCGCAGCGAGCAGCACGGGCAGCGTCGCTTCCGAGAACACAGCACAGGATCGCTTCGCAGTGAAAGCCTATTGTTCACTTTGTAGCCGTGCCTCCCATCCTTCTGCCGACAACAGCTTTAGCTTGGCTGACCAACCAACTAATGCGTGGACAGGTGTCACCTCCTCACAGCAGCTGCATACTCAGCCACTTCACCTACCACCTGAGATCCCGGCTACCCTCGATGGAGAGCACTCGCCGTCATACAGGCGCATCGAGTCAGGGGAGAAGCCCCAAATCAGTGCCACCGATGCTGTCGTTTTTTCCTCCGACTTCTTCGGGGAAGAATTTGGTGACTCCTGTTTTTCCCTGTTTCACAACGTCGGCGCGGTAGCAGCGGGTACCGGCAGAGGCAGCAGCAGCCCTTCATCCACCCCTGGCCCAGAGGGCATTGTGTCTAGTGTCGCACTCGGGGTGCAAAATAGCGATTGCCACTTACCCAGTCAGCAGAAAAAAGAGGCGGCGTCAGGGATCAGCACCTCCAGCCGCGGGAAATCTGTATCCGCTGCGTCTGTGAAGAATGCAGTTTTTCCGGAGGCGCCGGCACAGCCTTTGGTATTTCCGACGGATTGTAGCAGTGTGTCCACTGCGCCAAATGTAATGCGCAGCCAGAAGGCACTCGCACCCTCCAAGACATCAAGCGAGGGTGTCGGGCTGTCGGCGTCCTGCCAACAGCTTCGGAGAGATTTGGAGAGGTTGAAGCCTTCTGTGGCCGTTCTCGAATCACCTTCGTGCACCGTCTGCATTGCAGGTACCTCGACAACGCCATCCTTTTCTCCTGTGAGGTCCTTTACACGCACAGAAGCTTCAGTTTGCACGCAACCAACCTCATCGTCAGTCAGCGTGGCATCCGTAAAGACGCAAGTAATCGAGATACAAAACGAAGTGAGGTCTGTGCTCACCTCCCGACTCACGCAGCCACCTCGGGAGGAGTTGAGCAATACGAGCTCGCCGAGAGGTGGCACATCTAATTTCACGGTCGCCCCTCCCTCCAACAACAAGCGACACCCGCGCTCGTATCAGCGACGACGCTGCCTGGAAACGCCTGCATTATCTTCGGCAACCGACGAGATGCAGCTGACGATGGCACCTTTTTCGCCTCGTCGAGATGTACCGCCGCGCCGCAGCTCACTGAATAGCCGCGTAACGCAGACTCTTCCGAACACGCCCGTTCCACCGCCTCAGCTGCAGTGCAATCAGATCAAAATGCGCGACGCTGCATCGCTCTGTAGCCCAGTGGCGCTGACAGGCAGTACTGCAAGCCTCAGCCTGACACCTGAGAAACTCATTACGATGCCCAGTGGTGCGGAGGCACGTAGAGCACAACAAAGACGCCTTGGGTTTCCCGGTTTTCCCGGCTTTTTTTCTTCACGTGGCGGAAGGGGTTTGTGCGCCCCATCCGAGAACATCAACGAAAAATCTTTGCGGAGCATCGGCGGACGGAGCGCCACGGAGTCACGTCTCTTGGGAGATTCCGGCAACGGCATCATGAGTCGCTCATGTCCCTCCGTTGAGTACTCATCGAACGACATAACAAACCCATTCTCAGTGCGGCGAAGCGTATCATGGTCAGTGCAGTCGGGGCGAAGCACTGCCGACTCAGGCGATTCCGCTGGTACCTCGCGCAGGAGGCGTGAGGGGGAACACATACCGCCTACTCCACACGAAACAGGGGAGGCGTATGTGATGGTGCTCCCAAATCCGTCCTCCGCATGACGTGCGAAGTATGCTGCTTCTCCACCGAGATGGAGTTCAAAAAAAAAAAAAAACGGGGAAATGGGGGCAAACACGAATACCCACGCAACAATTATTTTGATTTTTTTTTTTTTTTGTTGTGTGTGTGTCTGTTGAGGGGAGGGGTGAGGGGCAAGAAGAGAAAAAAAAAGGTGGGAGGTGCATTACGTACAGTGTGGAGGACTGTTCTGTCGTATCCCCTCCCCTCCTCTTGGGCTCACCTTTTTTCTTGTTTTCCTCATTATTTTCTGTCACGTCAATCGCTACCAGCGCGTTTTTGACAGCTCTTTACATTTTTGTCCCGGTTGATTTGCAAGCCTTCAACTTTTATTCTGTCGATGCGGAGGAGTTGTTGGCAGCTTTGCCGTCGAGGGGGGGGGAGGGGGAGTAGCTGCCGCAGCTGGCTGCGAGTAGTCTCCTTTCCCGACTCTATTTATATTTTGTGCCTTTGTCTTTTTATTTTTCATTTCATTTTCGTTCTCTATTACAAAGACTCCCGAATTTTTTTTTTCCTTGCTTGTGCTTCTTCTCTCCACCCGCCGCACCTGTTCTTCCGTTTTTTGTGATCGTGTCAGGCTGAGTAACCTTCCTTCCTTTCTTTCCTGGACACTATTGATACATATATATATATATTTCCGTCCAACAGAGGGGCTTCAGTGATGAGCCATGACGTGTGAACCTGCTCCCCTCCTTTCTCCTCATCTTTAGTTTGTTCCTGTAGAGTTCTAGATCTTCGTAAGTGCAGCAGTCCTCCTCTCCCCCTCCCTCCCCGGGTTGTTGTCGTTGTCTGTGAGAGGAGGACGATGTGATGATATCCACACCTGTGTAGCTGTTCGTCAGAGAAACACCTATCGCAATCGGGAAAACAGGCAAGAGTGCTGCCTGCATCACATTCGAGTGTGCGCTTCGTACGTGCTAATGTTTCTTTTTTTTTCTTTTCCAAATACATCAGCTAAGGTAGGTCGAAGTCCAGCGAAGGGCTCTGACACACAAAAAATCGTTCATCGTACTGCTCATCAACATTTCTTTTCTCTGCTGGTGGGGAGAGGGGGGATCCGGAAGAAGTTATGATAGGCTCTTCGAAGCGCTTTATTACCGCTATCCTTTCCATATATATATTGTATGTGAGTATCATTTATTATGTTCATGTTCCCTACACGAAAGAGGTATGTAACCTTTCTGGTGCCCCTGCCGCATTCGATTTTCCGGCTTACGGTGCCTCGCCAGTGACAGCTGCACATGTTCATGAAGATGACTGCCGTAGAAGAAAAGGGGGGAGGGGATCGCTTGTGAACAGTGAGCTGTATAGCTACTCTACTATGATAGGCACCTGTATCGTTCACGTTTTCTGGTCTCCCGTTTTTTTTCTTATCCCTGTTTGTCCTTCTCGACTTTCTTTGTGTTTGTCGCGACGAAATATTTTACCGAGTATTCGCCGTCTCGCATTTACCGTGATGTTCTGCTCCCCCCTCATTGTGTGCGCTTCCGGTTAATTCCCATTTTTACCACCGCCAACATGGAATTTTTCTCACATGTTCCTCTCTGTGTTTGTGTAACGGCGCCCGCGTGTTTTTTTACATCCTTTACAATCCTGTGCTGTCGCTGTTTTCCCACATTCGTCCCTCCCCCTCCTCTATCTCTTTCTGATTTCCAATTCATCTGCCTTTTTTTTTTTTTGCCCTTCATCCCTCAAATAAAACATAAATATATATATATATATATATATATATATATATATATATTGTTGCATGTGTGTTTATACTCCCGACTCGCTTCACTTTCTTCCTTTGTGTCAAAAACCGTTTCCAACATGCGAGGAGGCGTTGCGATATGCAGGTGATGTGGATTGTATACGGTGCCCACCCACTCACCCAACCCCCTCCCCCTCCTTGCCTACACTTTTGCCGCCTTTGTCATCAAACGGGGAGAGCGTATCAAAATTTTTTTTTTTGTGATCGGTCGAAAGGAGAGAAACTATTTCTCAACTAGTTTGTCTGTGAATGCTGTATATGTCTATTTCACTGCACCATCTTTTTGTATGGCTCCGATGTTTCATTCGGGCCGACTCTTTTATCTTTTTTTTTTTCAATTGTTGTTTGGCTTTTTTTTTTCCCGTAAGGAGCCCCACACTAGTGCGACACCGCTACGACACACAGTGAGAGAATATAATCAGATATAAATGTAAATGTATATAAATATACATATATTTATTCCTTGTATTTTCTTCTCGTCTATTGTTCACTGCGGCGCTGCTTACTACTGTCCGCCATTCTCTTATTCATTGTGGTATCACCGTGTGTGTCTCTCATCTTGGCTCCTTTTCCGTTTTTTTTTTTTGGAGGGTGCGTGTCTTTCTGCTCATATTGCTTCTTGGCATTCATCTCACCCCTCCCTTGCTTCTTCTACGCGGGGGACAAAAATCTCTGTAGTGCTCGGTGATCCAGCTGCTCCTTCTCCCCTCCCGTGTGCGCGTCTCTGTGGCTATTGATCCACGCAGGTGTATGCATATGCGAATGTCTGAACATAGTTTTTCCCCGTTTGATTTCATATACGTAAGAAAAAAAAGTGATATATATATATATATATATATATATATATATATATATGTATATACTCCTTTCTTCCCTCTAGCCGTCTTCTCAGTGGTGTTGCGTATATTTCGGTGAAAAGACGACATTTTGGGGGAGTCTGCTCCACCTCTAGGCATTGATTATTATGGTCACTCTCGATCCGTTTGTTTCGTGGGCCTTATTATTTTTTTTTTTTTCTGTGTGTGTGTGTGTGTGTGTGTGTGTGTGTGTTTTAGTGACCAGACTTGGTTCTCCGAGTCTAGGGAAGTTCTTGGGTCTGTTGTTACGTAATGGCTGTCAAATGTTTCTTTTTTTATTTCGGATGATTTTTTTTTCGTGTCGTATTTTTTTTTTTTTTTGCCTCCCTTCAAATATCCCCTTCCCTCGCGCTGTTTCCCTCCCTCCCCCGTTCACGTCTTTCGGGGCAGCTCGAATAGGTAATGCTCCGAAGATTTTCTTACTTTCGCATCGTCAAACATAAACTACTTTGAACAAGGGCAACTAAAAATATACACTTCTTTCTTTTTTTTTTTGTGCCCTGCACATACAAAAAAAACAGTACAACGTGGGAATTTGAGAGAGGGAATGGCTCCTCTGATATAATATTTACCCCTTATATAGTATGCGTTCTTCTATTTCTCGTGTGTGTACGCATCCGCATGTATCCAAACGTCTGTCTTCCCTGACGCGGGTTTGACAGGGCCCGAGTGGACACATGACAACGCCTCCCTGTGGGGGGGGGAATACATATTTACGACGAGTTACTGGTCTTGCTTGTGTGTGATTTCTCTTCATAATTCTGTATTGGTATCTGCTGTAAAGTTTGTTTGTACGTACAATGCCTATTCTGCTTGTTTGCCTCATGCTCCACATCGACATTCGCCTCACCCTTCTGCTCTCTACCCCTGATTACATACACACACACACACACACAGAATATATATAATTGTAGCAATGAAGACTGTCACCAAACGAAAACGCTCGGACTCTGCGCACGATGCGAATTTGAAGGGTTCAGTGAAAAGGAATAATCCCAACTCTCGCCCTACGTCATCCTCTCCAGGCTCGCCTCGGGCCTGCACAGCGGCCACCGACTTCGCCGCCACGTCGTCGGGTGGTGTCCCGCGTCCAGGAGATGCAAAGCCCTGCAGAAATGCCCTTCTCATTGTCAGTACGTGCGACGCGGTCATGGCGGGTCTCGTCTACCGAAAAGAAAAATTTAACATTACCTTTTCTGTGAAGCGGCATGTAGGCAGTATAAACAGTGCCGCCGTCACGGAGCGCTACATTGCCAGCAGCGGAGTAGACGAGCGAGTGTTCCTGTTCACGAACAAAGCGGAAGCGCGCTTGACAGCGGCTACCCGCAAAAAAATGCGCGAGAGAGGTGAGCCTCTCGCTGTGCGGTTGGCCGATCTAGGCAGCGTTGCACCCCCTGCTGAGGTGACGGCGCTGGCGTTTGCAGACGGCTCCCAACGCCTTCTTTGCGGCTGCACAAATGGTCTACTGATTCTTTACCGTTGCAGAGACTGGTCTGTCAGCACCACACTCACCGTGCATGAGAGGGCTGTTGTTGGGCTGGCCGTCCACCCTGGTAGCCGTGGCAGTCTTGCTGTGACGGTGGGAGAGGATCGCTTTGTGGCTGTGCTGGATCTGGCCAAGGAAAAACTTCTGACAAAATGGAAGTACAATCCCTCGCCTGCACCTCCTCAGAACGCGTCCGCGAACGAGGGCGACTGCGAGCGTGCAGCGATAGAGAAGCCCTCGGTCTTCGCTCCTCCGCGTGAGCAGCCCATTGGTGTCCTTTTTTCCCCCAAGGGCACACGACTCATCATCTTCAGTCGCTTCTCGTTTGTGGTCTATGAGGTTGCAGTGCTGCAGCCAATCTATAGCCTTCGCTACACAAACCCGCAACCGCAGGATGAGATACACTGTTGCGCCTTCTTTACCGAGACGGTCCTCCTGATAGGCACCGAGGCTGGCGCGCTGAAGGTGTGTTACATTGAAGGAATGCCTGAGGAGCCGTTACACCGGACAGCGCCGTTAGCCCCTGTCTCCGTGACATATCCAGAAAGCCTGCAAGCAGGAGCGGAGGCGCTGTTGGCGACGCCTGTGAAGGCGGAGGTGGAGGAGCGGCAAAAGAATCCGCTGCGCCACATTAACCGCGTCAAGGCAATCCAGGTTGATGGAAGCACTGTGTTTTCGATCGATTCTAGCGGAATTGTGATAACGTGGAACGCGACGAGCACTGCGGCTGACCCAGTGGGTTTGCAATACGTTGCAAGCGCTAACTGTCAAGGCCGTGTCAGGGATATGAAGCTTTATTCCCTCACTGCGTAATGGCAGGGTGAAATAATCGAGTAACGAAAAGCGCTCGCTGCTCCTATTGACACGAACCGGCGTGCTAGAAAAATAAAAAAGAAGCGCCTAGGTCAGATTATATATATATATATATATATATATATATATATATATATATAACGTAATCCATCATATAATATATATTTGTTTCTTTGTTTCTCGGACATCTTTTGTTTTTTTTTTCTCATGAATACAAAACTGTTTCGTTTTGAGTGTGTCTGTGTGATTTCAGTTGAGGCCACAGGCAGGGGGTACACTGGTGTGGGCGCTCAGACGGGGATAAAATGAGGGGTCTCAAAAAAAAAAAAAAGCGAATGACTGTGCTGGAGTTCACTCCATTGTGGATGACATGTGCTGACTCCGCAAAGAAAACGAATCGATCTGGAAAGCCCTCTTTCGCTCTACTTCTTCTCCCATTCCCTCGCTCACGCATTCTTCTTCTTCCACCTGCCCACTGTCTACAACAGAAGCAGAAAAAAAAAAAGGGCAGCGTATCTGTCTTTTCGTGTTCTCTCGTGTCGCTCTTTCAGAGCTGAATACATAAATACATACACACTATATATATATATATATTTACATATTCAGAGAGAGAGACCTTATTTTTTTTTTTTTTCCCCACCCCCTCCTCCACCCACCACTTTCACTCATTCATTTTTTAAACACTACTCGATAAGTAAAGCAGTCTGGTTTGCCCCCCCCCTTCCACCTCCCCACCCCCCCCCCAAAAAAAAAAGATTTTTTGCTCTGTTTTGATTGCCACACACACAAGAAAAAAAAAAGCTCGTTGCCTCCCCTACTCCCACTGTGGCGCTCTCCCTTTTATTTGCGTGATCTAACCTTCATACAGGTTCCACACACACACACTTTTTTTGTCGCGCGTGTACACAGACGCACGCACTTGCAGAGAGAGAGAAGAAAAAAAAAAACCGAAGATCGACGTGACCAATGAATAGGAGTGGAGAGTTTTACCCAAACATCGCGGCAGTGGACCGCGGTGACGACATCAACTTGAAGCGCCAAAGCAGTCTTCTGCCCGGTGAGGTGCGCACACCGACGATGATAGTGACCCTCTCTGAGGCCTGGGGGGACAGCAGCGTAGACTGGGCCGCACCGGGAAGCAGCTCTGTGTGGGAGGATGAAGCGCCGAGTCATCACTCAGCACAGACCCCACTGAGAGACTACGGCCACAGCGATGTGTGGGCTTCCGCTACAGGGTCTCCGCTACTGGGTAACAGCCTTCGTCATCAGGTAAGCTTCACACAACCCGAGGCGGAAGGTGACACTGCTCTACCAGAAACTGCTGACCTAGCCGCCGCCACTCTTCAGGCGCTATCCCCGGAAGAGTTTCTGCAGTCCGAGCGATGTGAAGTCCTCGCCCCTCTGCCGCGGCAACCTCCGATGCAGCCGCGGTACACTGCTGGTATGAACCACGGCTACGAAAGTCGATTTGGCAGCGCTCACAAAGCACCGCCGAAAACGGAATCCACTCACTTCTCGCCACGACTTGAGCAGCCCCAACCATCTCTGCCGCCGCCTCAGCAGCACGCGTATTTTACTGTGCAGGAGAGTTCACCGGCATCCATCATAGCGCGCACAGCGCCCAGTACAAAATCTCACATTGTGGCACGGACGAGTGTCCCCGGCATTCACGGCCCGCCCCTCAGCATAGGAGGGTCATCCCACATGCCGCGTTTCGACGACGAGGCCGTGGCTCACAGTATTATCGCCTCCGCCGGGCTACCGTTGTCGATGCACTCGCTTCTCGAGTACATCCACAATGGGCAGCCACCCGTATCCTCCCACACGACTGAGCTGGGGACGACTCACAATACACTACGCAACTACCCAAATTTGAGTGAGTCGCCCGCCGAGGAAGAGCCTGTTGGCGGTCGTGGCGGTGGGATGGGCAATAGGGTCGGTCAAACCCAGCGTGGCGGATACGGAAAGATGTCACCGAGTCCCTGGGGGAGGACCATATCGTCATCGGTGCAGGACAACGGGTTCTCTGTACGTGGCCAGGATGCCGTTGCCGGTGTCTTGCAAGGTCAGGCGATGGCGGCCGGGTCGAAGTATGGTGGCAATTTTACCGTGTCTGGCGGCAATGGCCACATTGATCCCTCCAAGGCACCCACGCCGGTCACCTACGGCGTCCAGGGTAACGGGGTTGCGGGGAGCCACAAGAGCGAAAGCAAATACCTGAGCGACCTGCTCCACTTTCATGCAAACTTTTTTCCGCCGCCACCGCCACCGCGTGTGCCCAAGGAAGAACGACGCAACCGCGCAGAGCTCTGGTACCACTACGCGAGCAAATGGGACATAACACATCGGCTGCCCCCTCCTCCGCGGACGCCACTGCCCGAGATGGAACTCGAGTATCGCATGCGTCTGCAGCAGATGACACGCGTGCCATACCACGGGGATGGGTGGTTGCAGATGAGCGAACGCTGGTTTGACATCACACAGGAGCTGTTCGACTTCCCTAATGAAAATGTCGGTAATGAGGTGAGCCTCAGCGTCATCTACCAACATGCCGTACTGAGCTAATCAGGGAGTCCATTGGTGTTTTTATTATGTATGTGTGTTTGCGAAGAGAAAGCAGGTCTGCACGTCCAATCTCCTCCTCTGGTGCTAATGGATAGGTTGTTGTTGGTGTGTATCATTTTTTTTTTCTCTCACAAGCGATAAAGGATTTGTGTCGAGATGGATAGGGAAACGACGCGTGCGCACGGGGCGGTGAAAACACACATAAGCACAAAAAATATATATTCCACTCCTGCACCTTTGCTTTTTTTTTTTTGCTTGATTCCCTCCTGCTCGTTTGTTGTTAAGGACCTGATACGGTCATGGGAATTATTTACTTATTTTTTGTTGTTGCTGGCTATTTAGTTGTTTTTCTAACGCCTGTCTTTTTCTCTCCTTGTGTGTGATTCTCCCAAACGGTCGATGTTTGATGGCTGGGCGGGGGCGACGTTCTTTGGATACACCAGCGTTTTTTTTTTTGTGCACCCAAGTACGCGTGGATGGCGGCTACACAACTCTGTGGCAATGTGAACTCCCGGGACGCGGAGGTGTAGCCATCACCTTTTTCTTTTTTACCTTCGAGAGCGCAAGAATAAAATTTTATCGACGAGCGTAGTTCAAATCCAGAAAAAAAAAATTGTGTATCGTCCAATGAAGATTATTTTTTTTCTTTTGCAGCGAGCTCGCTGTCTCTAACGCTGCACCACACTCCCCCTCCTTCCCAGCCGAGCGGAAATACGACATGATGACATGCCTCGGAGAGAAGAAAAGAGAGGAAAAATATATAGGTGTCGCTGCGAAAAAGAGAAGAAAAAACTCCGTACATTGCGGCGATTGTGTTGTTTTGACTACCCTCCTTACATGTCCTTGTTTTACACACACGCATTGAATTAGCGGGCCGACAAACCTGTGGTGACATCTTCCCAATGTATATATACACATACATATATATGCATATGTGTGAGTGTGTGTGTGCATTATTGTTTTAGTCGCTTTAAAAATTTATTTTAGCGTATTGACTTTCTCTCCTCTATTTCTCTGCCAAAGAGAAGGTAAACATTGTGATCCTGAAGTGTGTGGGCCCCTGTGGGTCTGTTTGCGTCTTTTTTTTTTTCTGTCCATTTGTTTACGACCATCATGTCGTCACTCAGTTATATCCCCCCTCCCCTGTCTGACTTCCAACATGTTCTCTGATCGGCAAAGAGAGTCATAGCGTCCCGAATGAGTCGTACACCACGCACTTCCTCCCTCGATACGCACACCGTCACTCCACCCGACCTCTCAACCTCCGACAACGCCCGAGTCGATGCGGGCGAAAAACAAAGAATTATTATCAGATGCAAAGACGGTGCTGTGTCCAAGGGATTTTTTGTTTCTGAAAGAGACGATGGTTTTTTATATAATTTTTTTATGAAGATGTCCAGCAGGAGGGAACATTCGAGCATATTTGGCAGGATAGACACAGTACCCACTTGTTGTGAATGCCTCACAGCTGCTCCTGACTTCCTGCTGAGAGGGGAATGATGAGGGCGATGTGAGCGACTTTGAGCATTGCACCGCTTGGTGACCAGCATATGGAGGCTTTTATTTGGACGGAGACCCTTGAGGATTCGGGAAGAAAAGCGTTTGAAAAAGATTTTACACTGAGGTCACTCTGTCTCCGTGGCCATTCACGCATTTGTAGGGCTACTTGACTTGCCTCGATGAGGGCTGAGGGAGAAATGTTTGCCTTTCTCTTTGTTTGTCAAAGCGTATATATTGAAGTGTGTGTTTTTTTTTTTGGGGGGGGGGTTATGAAATTATATGAAACATTATATTCATATGTAATATAAAAGGGAAAAACAGATGTCGTCGCGGTTTGGTGTTGTCTTCAAAATCGTTTTTTTTCTGTATGTGCGTGTGTGTCGCTGACGTGTGGGGATGAACTGAGGGAGAAACCAAAAGCGGAGGTGCAGACATAAGGAGGGGGGAGAAGGCTAGAGACTTTTTGCCCACCTTCTGCTTCCCTGTCTCGCTTTTTCCCTCTTATTCCCTCCCCCTTTTTTTTTTTATTTTTGGCCGCTTTCTTTCTAGCATCATTTATTTCTTTTCTGGCGTTTTGCTGTTCCTTATTTGTTTTTTGTTGGTGTTCTCGTTTTTTTTTTTTGCGGATTACTTTTGTTCCCCCTAATTAAAAACAAACAACAAAAAAAGGGAATCGACGGTGTGTCCACTCAATTTCAGCCCTTTTCATTCCTTCCCTTTGCTCTGTCTTTTATTAGTATAAATTTTATCATCCACCCTCCTCGTTTGCGTTGCTTTTTCCATCTTGCCGTTGCCTTTGCGTTCGTTTCTTTTTTTTTTTCAGTTCCCTGTGTATTTGTGTGCTCATATGTATTGGATGACGTGGACTTGATGCGCTTTAGCCGCATATTCTACTTAGCACACACGCTTGGGTATCGTGAGGGCACTCGGAGCCCTCGAGGAGATGCAGGGTCTGAGAAGACTGGCGAGTTCGAGGCATGAGACCTCGCTGCAGACCCCATTTTCTTTTTTTTTTTGAAGTTAGCATGGATTGTATGCCTGTTCGTTGGAGCCATATGTCACCTCTTTACGGAGTGGCGTATTCTGCTTTGACCTCCCTCCCCCCCATACATACACACATTTTTCTGCGGGGGGGGTGAAGTTGCGCAATGCTGCCGTTGTACAGAACGCACGAGCGATGACCCAAAAGGAGAGGTTATCCCTCTTTTTTCCCCATTTCAGGGACGTAAATTATATGAAGCGCTGAGAAATGCTTTCTGAATGGCGTTTTTTTTTTTTTGGAACGTAGGCGACTTTATGGCTTCACATTCATATCCCCCATCTCCCCCTTTTTCTCTTCCATCATTACCTTGCCTTACCCCCATCCCACCGACTCGACACACTTATACACATGTACACAAACACACACTTTGTTTTGTATTCGTTCACTTTGACTTGTCTTTTCCCTTCTCTGGTCTTGTATCCATAACAATAATACTAACACATGTATCTAGGTATTAAGAATACTAACACGAAGAGAAATGGAAGCGCTTGTGTCTCTTATTGAGTCAGTAGAGACGGTAGACGCGCTGGACATTACGTCGTTCTACCATGGACTGAAGAATTTGGATGAGGTGCGACACACCACTGAGCTGCTGCTGGATGCTTACAACAATCACAGCGGTACTAGCCGTGAGGTGCTGCAAAAGCAGTGTGTTATGCGCAGCCTAGCAGAGGTCCTCGAGTACGTACACCGCCGTCACACATGCACAGCCGATGTACCTGGAGCCCCTGTTAGTTGCTTGTTTTGGAGAAGCCAAGCTGGTGGGGAAGAGGCCACGTGTGGCCCCACCAATGACGAGTGGGCCTTCACTCCAGATGACTACCTACTTCTTTCCATGTTTCTGAACGAGACAGCGACAACGACGGACGCGACTATCTTTGCTTTCTGGAGTCGAGCCACCGTTGTGGTGTTTCCACCGGCGACAGAAATAGTGTTTCCCTCCTGTGGCAGAAATCGTGTCTTGTCTGGAAATGCTGGCGCTGGCGAGGATGAAGAGGCAGAGACAACGCGGGCCTCATTGGCGTCGGAGCTTCACTCAATGCGTGAGATCGTGGCGAAACGCTTAACAACGTCTGTTGACGGTCTTCGACGCGTCACATCGTACGAGTGCGCTCGGAGAAGTCTGCAGAGCGGCATTTGGGCACTTCTCGGGTCCTTGGCGGGTTGTGGCGTACCTTCCCTCGGAGAGCGCGTAGTGCAAGAATTGGAGGCCGCTGTGGAGGGACTGGTACAGCCTTTATATATTGCATTGCAGGAGCCTATCCCTGGCTCGTATGGCAGAACAACAGATGCCAATGGTGGCGTGATGGGCTCTGGTGGTGCTGGCCGCTCGGGGAAACGAACATCACCGATCCTCCTCACGGCTCTCTTGCAGGAGGTGGAGGATGTGCTGTGGTCGATCTCGCGTATTGCCGTGTCGACAGTCTCCTCCCCAGGACCACAGGAGTCTGGGTTTCTTGAGCAGTTGTGTTCACGGGCGGCGGCTTTCGTTGCGGAGCTCCTGCTGAAGTTTGCCCAGCAATATATCGTGCTGCAACAGCAACGCCAGATGGAGTCGCTGGAAAAGGATGGTGGTGGTGGTGGTGGTCATGAAAACAGTCACTGGTCTTCAAAGGGGGCGAAAAAGGATGTGTTTCGCGTCTACCACGTCCAGCGCAGTGTGCAGCGGGTGCTCAGTGTGGGGCTGCACCTCCGCAACGTCGTGCCAGTCACTGGCAGGGGCGCGGGTGTATGCCTGCTGAGCGAGGCTGCTTTCAGTGCTCTGCAGGCCGCTGTGTCTGCCTTCGGCGGTGCTGTTTATGTCGTTGATCCAATAAGTCAAGCCATGCTTGGGGAGCTCAACAACGGGAACGGGGCAAGCGCCGTCTCCGGCGAAGATGAGGCTGGTGTGTCTGCTTGGGCTTCTGACAACGGTGATGCGGGCCGTCTTCGAGCATGTCGACGTGTTCTCGCGCCTCCGCATCACCTCACCACCAGTGGGGGGATGGCTGCAGGTGGCGAGGGCGGGTACGATCTCTTCACAGATGAAGAAGGTGGAGCCCTTCTCGGCCGCCGCGAGGCATACTTGAAGACTTCGCTGGGACCTGTGACGCCATCCGCGCTGGTCGACATGATCATGCTCACAGTATCACACATGGATTTTCTGAGCGAAGATGCTATTCAGGATTTGCATCGTCGAGGTCTGGAGCAGATGCAGCTGGCTGCTGCCTACCAAGCTCAAAGGGAAGAGGTAGAAAAGCTACGCCAGATGGAGCGACAAGGAGTGGAGGCCATCCCTGCCGGGAAACTGATAGAGCACGTGAAGGACAGCGCTGCTTTGCACGCACGCGGTATGCAGATCTTACGCAAGGTATCCGCCCGCTCGCGACTGGAGCGTGCAGCCTTCACCTCTGTGCTTGGCGCGTATCAGCACATGCGCGGTGAGGCCGAAGCACGGGTCCGAGTGACACAGGCGCTCGTCTCCCGCTGCCTTGTCCAAATGTCTCCGTCACTCGCTGACAGCGCCATGGATGAGCTTCTCCTCCTCCTTCAAAAAGAGTTAACTCGGGCCCAGGCGCAGAGGGAAGCGGCTGCGAGCGGCACAGCCAGCGCCACCGCTGCAAACCTCAACACCGACCTCGCGCCTCTATTTCTAGCAAGCTCCTATTACCAACTGACGCTTCAGGTTCTGTTCATGTACTACGCCACGCAGGCCCCGATGCACGAGCGCAGCGCCACCTGGAGTGGGGCTCTTCTCATTGGCGGCGGCGGGGCAACCATGCATGGAGAGGACGATGTTGCAGGCCAGGACGACGTCAGCAATGGCGCCGGTATTGAGGTGATGCACACCGAGGCAAGGTTTTCTATTGAAGTGGATAGCCCTATTGCGTTTCTCTATGACGATGATGTGTACCGCGCCAGCCAGGACGTCGGCCATAAGCGATCTCGCGAGGAACCGGAGGCCGGAGGGGGTGCCGGGGACGAAGATGCGGCGGCGGCTGCTCGTGCCAGCACCGACAGGCAGGAGTTCGGCTTTTTAAACGACACTGTGACTGCCCCGTCGACTTACAGTCATATGCTGTGCCGCGTGCTGGAGCTGATACGGGCCTCACGGCTAAATGTAGTTCTTCTCGATGTCCTACTACAGGCCCCAGTGCTTACACGGTATGTCTGGCATCACCTCTACAAGCATTTCTGCCTCTCGGCTGACAAGGCGAGTTGCGTGATCGGGATGTGGCTCTTGAGAAATCTGGCGGTGCGCCGACCCGTATACCGCACCTGCGCTGTCAACATTCTTCTGCAGCTGTGCCTCAGCACGCACGACTACGCGCGCCGCTTCGCTATCAAGGAGATTGATCAACTACTCTCAACCACCACTACTCAAGGGACACCGGTCCTGGACCGAACGGCGGAGGGACACCTTCTTCGGTATGCAAAGAAGCAGATCTTCGCCATTCCGGCGTATCACCGCTCTTCCTCCTCGAAGCAGAAGCGCGCGCATGACGGCGGCGAGGCTGGGAACACAGAGGAGGCAGCGGCACTCTCCGGTGATACCGACGAAGTGTCAGCCAAAAACCGTCTGCGGCTCTCAGCTTTGCTGAACCGGCGCCTCGGTCTATTTCTCATGCTCTGCGCACGCCAGCCTCGCGAGCTGTTGCCCGCATTACTGGAGGTGTACCAGGAGTGTGTCGAGCGTGACAACCTTCTCATGATGCAGCTATTGCCGGAAAATGCCGACTTACGCCGCATGATGCAGCACCTTCTGAAGACAGATACTTTCCGCTTTGTCACCGACGTGATGCCGCTGCTCCGAAAACGGTGTCGCGAGGCGCGGTCTCTGGTGCAGTCGATGTTGTGGGCGGTGCGGGAACAAATCGGTGCCATGGCGCTGGAAGCTGCCTCGGCCGCCAACGCCATGGATGGCTCGAAGCAGGTATTGTCGACAACTTCGGTCGAGGCACTGCGTAGCGTCAGCAACGCCATTGTGGGCCATGCGAAGGCGATGTACGAGCTAAGCGGAATTCCTGTAGGTTCCTCCACTCAATCTGTCTCTTTGCCTGACATTCGATACCTCGCACCATTTCTGAGTTTTCTTCCTTCGGCGGAGCTAAAAGAGTTTTATCTCAATTCGTTTTTGCTGTTCGTCCAGGTTCAAATGCATTTCCAGCGTCATTACCACACAGCCCTGCACCGACTCTCAGCGAAGGAGCGAATTTATGTCTTGGAGGCGACGGAGCTGCATACGTTTGAGGTCCAGGTGATGCGAGAGGTTTTTGTCAAATGCCCCATTTCCTTTCAGGACGGTGTGTCACGCGGCCTGACACGTGTAGACTTTCTCGTATATCTACATAGGGCTCCACAGGAAAGTCAGTCAAGGCTGACCTCATCAACGCTTCCGAATCCGTTGCACGAAGGAGCACTCAGCGCTACAACCGGCGGTATTCTCGACGGTGCATACAATGACCTGGAGGCATCTGCCGCTAACGCAGCCGACAAGAAAAAAGCGGAGGAGCTGCCGCCCATTAGTGTGGGCACAACGAAGGAGGTGGTAAATCTGTGCTTTGAGCTGACACGCAGCTTCGATAACAAGACGGTGGAAAAGTTGTATGGCCCACCAGAGGTCCAGAGGGCATTGCTGGAGCTCGTGCACCCACCGCCTGTACCCTCCCAGCTCATGGCCACGGTGCTCCAGGCAGCCACACTGTTCATGCGAAGCCGCTATGTGGAGTTCATCGGCTTTGTCGTGCAGTCTATCTTAGCGCCTCTAGAGCGTGCTTCTGTTTGGGACACCGACCCGCAGCTGTGGAAAGGCGTTATCCTCTTCACTGAGCGCTACTACCGCGAGTGCAGCAATTTCTTTGTGAACTTACCAGATCAGGTTTTGACGCAGGCGCTGCGAGAGCACCCGCAACTGTGCGAGTACTTCAAGGAGGAGCACGGTAACAACGCCGCCTTTATGCACATTCTCGGTAATTTATGATGATCTACCGCGTGGTGCAAGGCAAAAGTGGGTGGTGGTAGTGAAATATCACCCCCCCCCCCACACACACACACCTTTTCTTTTTTTTCTTTATGTAATCCTATGGGTTATTCTGTAGGTCTGTTGGTGAGTGGTGCGTATGACTGATGAGTCGAGGAAGCAAAATACACACATCAGAGGCGCTAGATGATTTTTTAACTTAATGAAGTCTGTGTGGTCTTCTGTTGCGTATGTGTGGTGCAGTGATGGTAGTCAGAGCGTGTCGATCAACTTTATTATTTAGTTTTTTTTCTCTTCGGAAAGAGAAGTGTTGAGCCCCCCCCCCCCTCCCGGAAGAGAATGACACACACACTTCCTCCGAGATAGGGGCCTCGTTGTGACATGCCATTCATCAAGAAACCCCACCATAGGCGCTGGGAGTCTTCTGCGGCATGGGTTTTATCCTTCCGTTATGAAGATCAGCTTCGCCAGCGCGAAAACGGTGCCTAGTGTGCGATATGCGCCTAGCAGGGACAGCGAAAAACAAAAAAAAACACCCAAATTTCATCTCGACTTTATTGTCGACTTGGAATACGTCACTCCAGAACTCTCACATCGTTCTACTGGGTAATTTTCTCCCTCCTCTACTTGTCGCCAACAACCAATATAAATTCTATACATATGTGTATTTATGTTTTACCTCAAATTTCTAGACTTAACTTCGATTTTGGCGGCTATTTTTTGTCGAGCACGAAACTACCAAATGCCTGGTCACACGAAGCGATGAGCTTCCCCCTCCCTCCCTAGACACACACACACACACACGCACACACACTCAACGTGTGTCGTATGCTGCACTGTTTATTCTGAAGCACATCCACTTGTGCTGATCTCTCCTAGCCATTATGTATGAGAGCGGAGAAGGAATGGAGAGAGGAGGGGGACTCTCAAGGACGCAAAGCGTTTCTTGTCGTGGGCGGAACGCTGAACAGCAAGAGGAGAATATATATACATCTTCAATATCCCTTAAGAAATATCTCTGTGGTTTGTGAGAAAGAGGCGCCACATGAGCATGACTGCGACGTCTTTCCGACACGCTAGCTTACGCCCCTTGCAAAGGCCGCCAGGTTAGGATCGCTCCGCCCTCCCCCCCCCCACACACACACACAACAACAAAGCGCCGTATCGGAGGTCTGCTCTTCGCGTAATCCATGCGTGGCATGGCTGACGGCGTTCTCTCTCGAGTCACGATTGATTCGTAGGGGGTTTGGGCGCCATCACGGCTCAGCACTTCACATCTATGGATTAAGTGGGGGCGGTGGGGAGGTGGGGCGGTGGTGGGCGGTGGAGGGTCAGCAATGTCTTTCTTCTGAGTCGTGCATTGGTTTCGTGTAAACCGCATCGTGTGGTTCACTGTAGTCTGACAAGAGTGTCGAGGAAGACATCTGTAGTGATGCTCACCTTATTATTATTATTATTATTATTATTATTATTATTATTATTGGTCAAACAGTGTGGGCGGTGGTGGTGGTGGGGAGATAATAATAATAATAATAATAATAATAATAAAAGTTCTCAGAAAGACATGATGGTCTAGTAATGACGCGGATGTCTTCGATTTCAGCGAACTCGATAGCCGTCGGCCGATAGATCATATCGTGGAGCACCGAAAGCAGTGAACATTCCGCCGCGCCTTGAGAGTGTTCTTTCAATTCACTGGCTTCTTTTCCCTCCACGAACGCGTCCTCCTGTAGATATCTGAAGCGCTGCTATGACACTCGTTCACAAATGAAACGCGTACATACACACTCACATATATATATATATATATATATATATATATATATATATATAGATAGATACATATGTATTTATATATGCATACATGTTTGTTTCTCCTCCAGCATGTACGTTGCTACTTTTTTTCGTCGTGTCAGCAGCCCTTAAATTCATGGGGTCCAACTCCCCCGCCTCCTCCCGTGGCAATCACCGCGAATGGGTGAGGGGGTTACACATTGATCCCCAGCTGTTCGCCAAGAAACCATGTTGCACTATCCCAATGCATCTCCTCCTCACTTTTTCTTTACGTATAATACTAGTGCTACTCAACCCTCTGACAGAAGCGACGAGTGCACCTAGCCTTCCCCCACCAACTCATCCCCCGTAGCGATGCCCCGTCGAATCACTCAGTCCCTTGCGGCGCAGCTGGTGGCCTCGCCGCTGCAGTACATACTGCTCGATATTGACGGCGTGGTTTGGTGCGGCGAGCACGTGATTAGCCGTGTGCCAGAGACGCTCCGGTACCTGCGCGACCAAGGTAAGAGTATCCGCTTTCTCAGCAACAATGCCTCGCTTTCGCGCGAGGGACTGCTGCAGAGCTTCAAGAAAAAAGGAATCGAGGGCGTGACTGAGAAGGAATGCTACAACAGCGCCTACGCGGCGGCGCTTCGCCTACGACAGCTCATTGGAAAAAAGGAAACTCCCGACGAAGAACTGCTGGTTCACGGAAATGTGTTCGTAATTGGCGAGCAAGGACTGCATGACGAGCTGCAGCGGGTGCTTGCTCCCGGGTTCATCACATATGGTGTGGAACTGCATGATGCGGAGCGCGCGGGTGGATATAACGTCGAAGTTCTGAGCGATGCGTGGCGCGTGCCGTGCCTGCCCCCACCCCAAAAGCGCCTTGTCGTGTGTAATGGCAACACATGCCGAATGGTGCAGGCTGGTACCCCCAATGCCGAGAACATCTCGCTGTTTGAGTTAAATGCGGTAGCCGTTGTTATCGGACTCGACAAACATTTTAATATTCTCAAGATGGCCTACGGCTCACTCATTCTACAGGGTCCGCCGACGGGCCTCAGGGACGGCCCCTACGCGCCAACGATTTTCATCGCCACAAACGAGGATCCGCAAATTCCTCTCGGTCGCGATGGAGCGATGGCGCCTGGTGCTGGATCTATGGTGAGTGCGCTGTGCACGGCTGCCGGCAGACGACCAGATGCCGTGTGTGGGAAGCCCCACGAGGACATGGCAAAGCTCCTCTTCGAGGCTGAGGGAATCACATGTCCGCGAGAGGCGTGCATCATGATTGGGGATCGCTTGAGCACAGATATTGCCTTTGGTAATGCAGCCGGGTGCCAGAGCATGCTCGTGCTGACCGGTATCGAGGGAGAGGCGGAGATGGAGGAGGCGAAGAAGCAAGGCAGGGCGGAGCTCTTGCCGGATTACGTGGCGGAGTCCCTTGCCTGCTTCCTGCCGGAATGAGAGTGGCAGATGGAGCTCCATCTTTTATCCCGCACGGCCCAACTGTGCGCCTACTCGCACTGCTACTGTGTACCTTTTTCTTTTACCTGGGCGTAGAGACGGCAGTAGCCGTGACAAATTCGATGCCACCCAAAACAAATTTCCGATGAAGATTGATGGATGAGGGGGAGGCGGGGAGGGAGGAAGAGGAGGAGTACGGGTAGAAAAACCCAAGGAAAGACAAGTTTATCGACACCGATTTTATCTCTTCTTCTGTGAGTCTGTCTACATGTATATTTATATATAAGTATATATATATCTATATATATATATATATTGACACGCCGGCGAAGTCCGAGTTTCGTATGTGATTGGTGCTGGGATATCTACCTGGGTTCTAGGAGAAACGTGCGACACGGAGATCCTTTGCTCTTCTTTTTTCTCTTTTCAGGAGACTACCGCCTTTATCGTCTTTGCTCATTTTTTTTTTTTGTGTTATCATGACTGAGGTCTGTGCTCGGTGTAGATGCCCCCCCCCTCCGCAGAGTTTCATGTCCTCATGTGTCTCCGGCCATGATGGAGGATGCAGGGGCACCACCACCTTCTACCCGACGTTGCGACTTCACTACGATAAAAATAACCCTTGTTTACTTCATCCCTCGATTTCGTGGTATGTATTGTACCATTGAGTACACGGCTACACATCCGATGCAGCACTTCCAATGGACTCGCGTACTCGAGATTTGCGGGGATTGGGGCTCCGCGCATCGTGTATATGGAAGGGTGTATATAGGCCACGTTCCTTTCCATATACCTACTTGATTGTTAGCAGTGACATTGCTGTCTTGCCCGTCCTCTGTTTTATCCCGACCGTTTTTTTTTCCTTTTTTTCCCTCCTTCCTCTGGAAGCGGACCGCCAAGCAGAAGCGATGAAAAGAAGCCGAATAAATACTCACACACACTCTCTCTCTCTCTCTGTCTCCGTGTTTCTGCCGCTCCACCCCTCTCATACTTCATCCTGTGAACCCCCTTGATAGAGCCTGAGCTTTCATTCCGGAAAAAAAAAACGACGACGACGACGACGACAACGGAATAGTCATTTTCAAAAAGGGAGCGGGTCTCTCACTAGATTCACGACGCCCTCCCCCTCCCCCTCCCCCTCCCCCTCGCTCTCCCCCTCCCTCATATCCACTCAGGTGTGAGTGGTCTACACCACTGCACTCAAGCTAGGTCCAATGAGTTCCGCCTTTCGGTCATTTTTTTTACAGACGTCGTCCGGCTCCGGGTCGTCGGACACAAATCGACGTCACAATGCGCCCAACTCACATCGGGAAAACCACCGAAGATCGGGTCATCATGTTGCAGAAGAGAGTTCAAATGCACTGGATAGAGGCGCACACTCTACTGCTAGAGCCACGCCGTACCCCGAGGCGTTGCCGTCTGTCTTCGAAAAAAGATACGATGGTCCTGTGATAGGTATTGCTGTTATCGATGAAGAGACCATGTCGCTGAGCGAGGCGACTACTATTTTCGAGATGGTCACCCCTGCAAGCACTCCGCTTCTCATGACAAGAGTGAAGGAGCGCTTCGAGGCTGCAGCGGAGCGAGAATCGGCGCACCGCCGCACACGCGAAGCACAAGCTCCGCAGGGTACGCCTGACTGGGAAACGGACGCGAGTCCGTCAGAGGACAGTGCGAACACCCAAGACTACTTCTCAAATCCCTCCTCGTCGCCTGGTGTTGGGGAATCTAGCGCGAAGCATCATCGTCGCCGGGTGTTAAATAAGGGAGACTTTTTCATTTTTTCCGATCGTTATCTCAATGCGTATCCATCCTCGTGCATTACAGGGCTCACAAATGAGCTTCACATGGCCGCTCCAGAGGGTCGCATTACATCGCACCGGGACTCCAGCGAGGCAGACGCAGAGACGCAGCGACTGCGAGAGGTAAAGGGTTACATCAAGGAGGTGGAGCACGAGTACCGACCCCTGTTCCGCCGTCGCCGCTCTGATGTGATCTATGGCTGTGCACAGTATTTGGAAGGGAGCGAGGCCGAGGGGCCGCAAGACAAGACCTCTGTGGCATCCCCATCGACATCTACCATCCACTCAACCCCGAAGTCCTGAGCTGCATTAAAGATCGCTATTCGTCTGAATGTAGACTGCGAAATATATGCGCCCCATCGTGTTGGTCTCCCCTACGTTGATGGGAAACGTTGTTGACTCACCAAGGGTGAGCCTCTCTCTCTCTATCTCTTTCTTTTTTTTTTTTGAGAGAGATCCTTTAGGTTTTTTTTTTGTCTGTGGTTGTTCTGTCTTCGTTTCTTTTTCTCCTTCTTAGCCTGCTGTGTTGATGTATACACACATATATCATATATATATATATATATCATATATATAATATATATATGTTATACACATATATATATGATATATATATATATTTATAATATAAATATACCAATATATAAGTTGTCTCGTTTCAACACTTCATCCATTTTTTTTTCTTTTCCTTGCATGGGCACGCGTACGTCATATCGATGCTCACTCATTTTCGTGGCTCGGTTTCTCCTACATGAGTACACTGCAGCAAGGCCATACCCAAAGGAGGTATGGTGAGGTATCCAGTAACCCACTCGGTGACTATGGCAAGAAAAGTCTTCTCAAGCAGCAGGCTCACGAGCGGCTTTATAAGGTCGGTGAGAGCCTAGCCCCCCCCCTCCCCAACACACAGACACAAACAAACAGAAGTAGAGATACCAGCGTATACTGAATGAAACAGTGGTATATTTCCCTGGATCAATTGGCAACCAGAACGATCTGTCATGGTACATTACGTTGACTATATTCAAAACGTTTGTCCTGCACGCATCACTGGATTGAATCTAGCATACCTTGTATCTACTACTGAAAAAAAAAAACCATACCATAGACATGGATTTTTTTTTTTTTTGTTGTTTGTGGTGGGGGGTTGGGGGGGGGGGGGGGCTAGGCTCTCACCGACCTTATAAAGCCGCTCGTGAGCCTGCTGCTTGAGAAGACTTTTCTTGCCATAGTCACCGAGTGGGTTACTGGATACCTCACCATACCTCCTTTGGGTATGGCCTTGCTGCAGTGTACTCATGTAGGAGAAACCGAGCCACGAAAATGAGTGAGCATCGATATGACGTACGCGTGCCCATGCAAGGAAAAGAAAAAAAAATGGATGAAGTGTTGAAACGAGACAACTTAT
>CM007315.1:1006269-1048925 GCA_000333855.2 Endotrypanum monterogeii | reverse complement strand
ATAAGTTGTCTCGTTTCAACACTTCATCCATTTTTTTTTCTTTTCCTTGCATGGGCACGCGTACGTCATATCGATGCTCACTCATTTTCGTGGCTCGGTTTCTCCTACATGAGTACACTGCAGCAAGGCCATACCCAAAGGAGGTATGGTGAGGTATCCAGTAACCCACTCGGTGACTATGGCAAGAAAAGTCTTCTCAAGCAGCAGGCTCACGAGCGGCTTTATAAGGTCGGTGAGAGCCTAGCCCCCCCCCTCCCCAACACACAGACACAAACAAACAGAAGTAGAGATACCAGCGTATACTGAATGAAACAGTGGTATATTTCCCTGGATCAATTGGCAACCAGAACGATCTGTCATGGTACATTACGTTGACTATATTCAAAACGTTTGTCCTGCACGCATCACTGGATTGAATCTAGCATACCTTGTATCTACTACTGAAAAAAAAAAACCATACCATAGACATGGATTTTTTTTTTTTGGGGGGGCGCTAGTTAATGAAGCCCTCCGCGTTCACCTCCTGGGTGGTATTGCGAGCGACTGCTCAGGGGTACAGTTGCGCACACTCCACAGCTCTGAAATACTGCCTATTCACTATACAGAGTCTTTCTGTACATATGCACACCCAAAGTTATATATATATATATATATATATATATATATTTCTCACTCACTGTTTATGTGTCTGTGTGAGTGTGTGTATATGTATATTCGAAAAGAAAGAAAAAAAAGTGCGCTGTTTTCACACTCTTTTCCTTTCTTTTTTTCCCTCTGCTCTGGAGAAATCGAAAACGTTTTTTTTTTAATTTCCGTGATTTAGATTTTTTTGTTTTGTTTGTGTCTTCCATACAAGCTGCAGTAAAATCATCATCTTTCTTCCCCCATTTAGGCACCCAACTGTGCGACTGTGTGCGAGGGCTCGCGGTCAGGTGCGTCGCCAACGAGGGCACCGGCGAGGGCCAACTGCCTCCACGCTCCGCGCTTTCAGAAAACGTCGCTCTCTACACCTACTGATAAAGAAGTGTACGTTTCTATCTGCGTCTACGCGCTCTATTCGCGCGTCCCTCGCTCACTCGCTGAGTCATACACACTGCGCCCCCACCCCCTCTCCACATCTTTCTCTCTCTCTTCCCCTTTTTCTCTCGTTGTTTCCCTCTTGTGCTTTTCGGCGCGTGCGCACCGTATTCCCCTGCGGTGCACATGTGTGTCTCCTCCCATGTACATGGCGCTGCTGGGCTTGTGCGTCTGGCAAGAAACAGCTGGCCAATCACCCGTGTCTGTGTCAGATCTCACCTCCCGCCCCCTTCCTCATCTCTCTTGCTGTCGCACCCGCTCTGCAGTCATGCGCCGTGTAATTACCCACTCCTTCAGCCGCTGCGCCGGCACCCTCGGTGTGACGTCGGCGCTGCTGCAGGTCCCGCAGTACCGCTTCCAGTCGCAGGTGCCGCCTGGCGTGCCGCCGGAGATGCGAGCGCCGCAGCAGGGCCGCGTGGAGGCGACGAATGTCTCTCGTGGTGACGCGGAGCGTGAGTTCGAGGCGCCAAAGAAGCCGACGGAGGTGCCGAAGTTTGTGAAGATCAACACGAATGACAGGGGCATAACGAACGTGCAACTGGCTCGTGCCCCAGTGAACTCGCTGAGCCTCGAATTTTTCCAGGAGCTAAATCAGTGGATGCTGTGGCTCGGCAGCAACGAGGAGACAAAGGCTGTGATCATATCCTCGGCCTTTCCAAAAGTATTTTGTGCCGGGTTCGATTTTGCGGAGGTGTACAACCCCAAACCCGAGCGCATTGCCTCCTTCTGGCAGAGCTTCCAGCAGATGTGGCTGATCTTCAACTCCTTCCCGAAGCCGATCATCGCAGCTATCACGGGCAACTCTCCTGCGGGAGGATGCATGATGGCGATAGGCTGTGATTACCGCGTCATGGCTCGCGGGCCGAAGGACAACACGAGCAACAATCGACTGTATCGCATCGGTCTCAACGAGTCAAAGCTAGGGCTTGTGGCACCGCCGTGGATGATACCAGCATACGCTTACCTATTGGGCCCGCGCCAGGCAGAGCGAATGCTGCAGCTGGGGGAGACTCCCGTGGCCGATGAAGCCCTGAAGTTGGGGTTGATTGATGAGGTGGCCGCCGACGAGGAGCAGACCATTGAGGCTGCGTATCAGCAAGCGGAGCGCTTTCTTAGCGTGGTACAGCCAGCTCGCTCGGAGGTGCGTGATATGATACGCCGCGAATATCTTCAGATGCTTTCCTCGAAAGAGGAGCGGGATCGTGACCTTCAAATCTTTCTGGACATGATCCTCGCACCATTAGCACAGAAACACCTCGGCGGTTATGTGGACCGCCTGAAAAGCCGCGCTCGTAAATAAGTCCGCTGAGGGCGGGAGGGCACTCCCTCATCCCGACTTCCCCCCCACCCCCCTCCCAATACACACAAAAAATATATATATACATGTTTTATTTTTTTTTTTAGAGACCCACAAATGGCTTTTTTGCTCGTCCTCTGAGCTGCCTAATTTTTTTTAGGAAAAAAAAACACAGTCTGTCAGGGTGACGAGAAGCTGGTGGATGCTCAAACCCTCACAGTGACGCTTTTGAGCTCATATCTGCCAGAGGAAGGGGAGGTCGGACAACTGCTTCGATGAAGGAACATTTCTTTACTTTCTCCACCCGGAGCGTCATGTGATTCAACTGCCATCGTGCAAACAGAGACAATCTCTGGGAAAAGGCGGTGGATTGCTGTCGGCACAGACACTCTAATGCATGGTTCCCCTCTTAGCAGTGCATGCGGTGAGCCCATCTATATTCACTGACGCTTAACGCGACCGCAAAAGAAAAAAAATTGCAAATTTATGAGAAGGACAGTGATTCCCTCTTTTTGTTTTAATAGAGCGCCGCTGCGCCTCACGGATCTCCTCTTTTCCCTCCCATGTCGGCTATATTCACGCACAAAAAATAAATGTGCGTCGAGAAGGGGAGCGAAGGTGTGGAAGTACGTCCGTGAAGCATGTGAGGGTGGCGATGTGTCCTAAACACCCACAGAATAAAGCTGTGGCCAGTATCCGGTGGTGTCACACACACATGCACACATATATATATTTATATTCATATACCGAAAAGGGGAAAGAATCTATCCCCCAGTTTACAGTATCTACGTATATCAATATACATGCGTGTGCAAATGGCTGCCAGCACTCCTTACACCACTTCAGTGTTAGTGGGGGGGGGGGGGGGCTGAGGAGGGGAGGAGGCCACGGGGAGATGCAAATCCTTCAAAGTTCCGAGTGCAGCAAAATTGATATCCTTTCTTCCACTTGAGTCTCATGTGGAATTTGTTTTCATATAAGGCATGGTTGCTAGTGCAAAGGCGTGGTCAGAAGTCCATCAAAATAAATGAAGAGCGTCGTTCTCGAAGAATGTGCGCAAGGCATCTCCAATGTTTGCCTCGTCGTCAGTTTGGTTAGCTCATCTCGGCTGCTCATTAAAAAAAAAAAAAAACGGTTTCTTCACTAGCTGAATAGCAAAAGCGTTTTATTACTATTATTATTATTTTCAAATGTCGTGGATATCCATATGCGAATGTGTGCATCGTTATTGATTGATGAGGTGCATAGAAATTCTTCCATGGGTGCCTGTTTGTGCAACGGAAGGGAAGTGATTGTCGATTGGCTAAGCAAAACATCTGAAGATTTATTCGAAAGGCTTGGGGTGGGAGATGTACTGTTGGCGAAAAACTTTTTTTTTGGGGGGGGGAGGAGGGAGTGGCATCTTCTATTCTCTACCTTTAAAAAAAAAATGCAGTTTTCCGTACACGACAGTTCTCAAGTTGACCTCTCGATCTCTTCACAAGATCCTAAAAAGTCGATTTCTCCCCCCAACCTGTGTCGTTTTGTTTACAGATGTTTTTTTTTTTTTAGGTTTCTTTCTTGACAAATCTTCTGTCACCTTTTCCTACGCTGACCCGTCTCTGTACCCTGTCCTCCCCTCTCTTCCTTACACCCCCCCGTCTACGTCTACGTCTACGTCCCCGTCTTGGTGCTGCAACACCAGGGCGGCGTGTTGCGTATCGCTGTATATCGTGGGAGCGTTGTGAGTTTGTTGTTGTGGATTTGAACCACAAAACGAAGTGTGCAGAGGGATGAATGCGCTGCTCCGGGGCTGTGCTCATCTTCTTTGAGAAGGCATTATGATTAACATCTCTGTTTCTATCGTCTATGAAAGGGACCCGTGCATCCACAAGAGGGGGGGGGGTAATCACTTCGACTTTCTCATCAAACTTTTTCTTGTTGTTTTGTTTTGTTTTTTGGGGCTTCCAAAAAATCTGAGCCTCCTGAAATTAAACGTGAAAACAACGGAATTGTTTTTTTTTTTCTAGTTGCCTTTTTTTTTTTTTTACGTCGCAGATATACCTCTATATCTATACCATATATCATCTATACACTCCTCTCTTCCCTTCTCCCAAAATAAAGCAAGTGCTCAACAAAGAAATTTTTTTCCCCGTTTATTTGTTGTATACTCGTTTTCTCGATCTCTCTATATACATCGAGAAAACCGTGCTCGCTGTGCAGAGTGAACGCGTTTTCAGAACAATATATATATATATATATATATAATATAATAGATATATCTGTGTAGTAGTTCGGTCTTTTCAACATCTGTTGGTTGCCTTTCTACTCAGTGTTTCGTCGCACATGGTGAGCACACAACTCAACGAGTCTGCGGTCACTTCACGAAGCGGCGGACACGCGACTCAAACGATTATATGAACTAGAGGACAATGTCGTGCGTTACAATACTATTTTGGACACCAGTTGCAACTATTCTCACACATGCGTGGGCGTTTTTTTTTTCTTGTCTTTTAGCGTATTCCTTTCCTTCTGCCTTCCTCCTTTTTTGTTTGACCCCTTCACAGCTGTGGCTTGTGCCTTGTTGTTTTTGCGATGGGCTTTCGCTGGTGCCCTGAGCGCGCCGACAACATAACTAGTTTGCCAGGAGATGGAATACTACGATTCAATTATAATCTACAAAGAGGAAAAAAATCGCCACATCGTCTGTCTTTCCATTTTAAACTATTTCGCGTGACATCGGTGATTGCTGAAGAATCGGAGGCTCCTCAGTTGCGCATCGGTGTTAGTGTAGAGACACACACAAAATACAGGTGAACCGCATTGCTTTGTGAAAGAATTTCGATCTCCGCGTAGATTTTTCTTTTTCACGGTCATAATCACAGACATGTTGTGCTTGGGCCCTAGATGTCCCGCAGATGTAATGCGCAGCACTTCGACTCTCACTACACCTACGCTATGACTTCTTCAGGATCAGTGGGGAGGCGTGCGCTAGCCTGTTGGGTCTTCGTGACCTCTACGCCAACCGGAATGATTGCCAGATTAAATAGGGCTGTTGCAAGACCATTGATGTGGGTGTGCTCTTCACTGCTCCCCCGAAGCCTGGCTTTGTCGACACGCTTCTCATCCTGCCTTCTCTCTCAGCATAGGAGGCGTCTGCGAGGGTGTTGCTTCGTTGGGTCTCATGGATGCACGTGATGCAATCCGGCGGCGCGCGATATTTTCGGGCAACGCTCTGTTCGTGGGTATATAAAAAAACGGAGCAGTGACTTCTTGGGGGGGCCCGAATTTTTTCTTCAGCTCAGTGGACTGAGGTCGTGCCCATGAGCCTCGGCAGGATGAGGCACGCGGGTTCACATTGGCGAGATGTTGTCGTTGTCGATGAGTAATGCCGCTCAAGGTTACCCGAATGTTTCTGCACGATGCTTCCTCTGACAGGCACACCGTTGTAGAAGGATGTATCGCATCGGTTGGGGCTGCTCGACCTTCTTGGACAAATATATATATATATATATATATATATATATATATTGTCCTGGTGATGCCGAAGCGAAAAAAGGCGTATACACACGCGGCAGTGTTCCTCTCCTTCGTTGGCAAACGACGCATCAAACATAAAAGTCAAGGCATCGAGCTGCATGCATTCAAATGTTGAGAATTTGTCCACGACCTCTTCAGCAGAGAACACTGAAGTATCGAAGAGTGGAGCAGATTAGCATGAAAGATGAGCATAAAGGTACAAAATACACTTCTCCGGCTCCTTACAAAAAAAAAAAAAAAGTGTATATATCTATAATATTGCAGCCATCTGTACGACGTCGCACAAGGAATATTATCTGCACTCAGCAACAGCTGTTGGGACACGCCCTCGAATGTGCGGTACATAGTCTCACACGCCGCAGCATTGGTCCTCAGTAAGCGGGCGACTGGACCTAATGCTGCATACACGAGAGAATCTGACGTCTCTCACTGTGGTGCTACACCGAAACTACATCACCGCGGACACAACGTGCGCTCCTGTTTTGTTGCATGACGAAGGCATTCGATGAGGTAGTAGAGTATCTCTCTCAGGAATGAAGTTGTTTAAGAGAAACTATCAGGGCACAGTGAAACGGGGGGGAGGCGAGTGCCACCGTAAGCCACTCAGTCGCGGATGCACTAGCTGTGAGCTGACCGCAGGCAATGCTCTCTCTCTCTCTCTCTCAGCTGGTGGTGCACACCTGAATAGACAGACGCAGCTCCACAGAGGATCACAGCAAGGTGATTCGCCACCTTCGAGGATGATCTAGCAATTTCGGCGAATCTGGTGATGGGAACTGTTCTGCCCCCGCACCAATTTCTCTGAATACATCAGATCACGGCACCACTGTTGTGAAATTCCCATCCAGACTGCAAACGAAGATGGCGGGATAGCACGTTGCTCCACATTCTTTGTTTCCCGGTCCGTTCACAAATGACCTACAACACTGTTTGGATGTGCATCAAACCCCTTACACATACACACACACACACACACACAAAGAGACCCTGTGGACGACAAACGGTACCGCAGAAGAATTGATCGAAAACTGAGGTTGGAGCATCTCATTCCAGAGGAGCGCTCCTGAGCAGTGGGGCATCGTTCAGGAATTGTTCAGCCAGCAATTAATACAGTGGAGGATCACTTCCTCTATCCATCAGTACAGGTTTTCCGCTGCGGCTCTAGAACTGTTTGTGCCCGTAAATCGAATAAGCATGCTATATTTCATGCCCCTATCAACCTCGCTGCGTAAGGAGTTGCTGAGCACCGCCAGACGTATCGGCCGCTTCTGCATATTTTGCGTGGATGTAACACGTAATGTCATACGCCGACGCTTAGTTGCCGCTAACGGAGTTTCCTTTTTTTCTCATGATTATTTCCCGGTTTCGTTGCTAGTGTCGAGAAACGAAGATTTATATTTTTTCTTTTGAAATCTGTTTTTTTTTTTCTGCTGCTGTTATCCGTTTTTTTTTCTTTTGTCGTTTGTTTGTTTCCTTCGCGATTTCTTACCGCTGCTCCCTATGCGATCTTCCTCGTTATATATATCGTATGCTGATTTTTGATCTGTATATGAACCAGCTTCTTTTTTTCGGAAAACACGAGTCCTTCCCCCCCCCTGCCTCCTTCCCTATCCCCTCTCCTGCTCGTGGCGAGCCTGCAGACATCTCTCGGCGTTCTTGGCCTTCCTGTTAACTGCTTGTGGATTAGGGATCACATTTCCATGGCGTTCGTAGCCCAGCGCCACATGGAGGCCTTCATCATCAAGGAGTCTAGTCTCCCCGCCTAATATATATACATATGTATGTATATATATTAAATCTCTGTATTTCCATACCCTGAACATTCCAGGCATGCTGTGGTCTGTCTTTCCCCTGGCAGTGCTCCTGGATTAGGAGGTGGGACGAGTGGGCTCATCTCAGGTTGTGTGTGTAGCAAAAAGTACAGTAGACAGCGCATCCACACAGTGATCCAGAATTTCGTCGGCAAATGAGGAGTCCGAACGACTTCTTGACCTGCAGCGCTCGCCCAGTTTGTTATCCCGATTCTGGGATCCCTCATCTTATCTTTTTTTTTTTGCATTTGTGTCTCCTGGAGAGCGTGTATGTAGGTGGGGGGAGGGGCGTTGATGAGAGACCCTGCGTATTTGACATCTATGCTTGGCGATGTGTTTTTTTCCCCTCCAAGTCGGAGAAATACGTTGAGATGGAGCCAGACGCAGGGAGTCGGCAGAGTATCAGAGCTGTCGGTGCTTATGTACGTCTTCGTCGGCACAGATTTTTCAGTTTTTTTTTTTTTGCTACTCAATCGTTATCTTTCTGTTGAAGGAAAAATTCCTGCAGGAGAGGAACAGAACATCAAACAACAACAAAAGGTTTCCGTTGTACAGCCGCGTCCTTCCTGGAGATGTTTCTGTTTTGCATTCGCTTATTTCACCATTTCGGAATTCTCCTGCACACGAGGGCTGTCGCGCTTTTCTCGGAAAGCGCCTAACTGTGCTTTCTTTACATTATATATATATATATATTTTTTTTTGTCATTTTTATGCTTCTCAGCCAGTCTCAAAAGACTCTCAGCAACGTCAGCCACATCCCACACTCGTCGCGCACGCCCTTCTTCTTTCTCTTGTTGATCCCACCGGGTCGCACCTTCCGAGGATAATGAAAACACGTTTTGCACCGACTCCAAGACCGCCACCGCCGGCTATGCATTAAGGTTCTGTTGCCCCCCCCCCCTCTTCATCTTTTCTTTACCCTTACACAGAACAATAGCAACCAACACATCAGTCAACTCGATAAAGCCCCCTCCCGCCCCCTCCCCTTTGAGCATGGCCAGCATTCACTACCGCTCCTTCGGAATGGCGGCCGTAGCCATTGCGGGCCTGCCCACGTTGTGGAACATTGTGGCCCGTAACGAGTACCGTCGTCACACTATCGAGCGGGCGCTGGGGGGGAAGAAGATAGGTGCCTACTGCTTAGCAGCCGCAATTTTTCTTGCCAGTGGAGTGCGCGACTACCTCTTCTACATGGCAATGTCAAACACCCCAGGGTCAGTTCTTCCCATCGTTCCAACCCACATTTTAGGTGCTGCCAAGGCGGATGTATTGCACCGTGTCATGCAGGGTGCCGGCACTGTGCTGATGATGATGGGAACAACGCTTGTTGTGTCTTCATTTCTCCGTCTCGGTGTCACGGGGACCTACCTCGGGGACTATTTCGGGATTCTCATGGAAGAACGCGTCACGGCTTTTCCCTTCAGTCAATTCAGTAATCCCATGTACCTCGGAGCGACGCTTAATTTTCTCGCCACCTCCGTTGCAGAGAACAACGCCGTCGGGGCGTTGCTCAGCGCCTGGGTGGCCCTCGTCTATCACGTCTCCACTAAGTACTTCGAGAATCCATTCACAGAAAAGATTTACGCCAGGCGGGATGCAAAGCATCACACGGCGACAGGCCTCTCGAAATCTGAGAAGAAACACTAAGATTTTCGTACTGCTCGCCAGCACCAGCGCTATTATCGCTTCCTTTTTTTTTTGGAATGAACCGCGAGGCAGAGGGATATCTGAATCGGTGTGAGGTCGCGCATCCTCCTTTTTACGGGCGGTACACCAGCCATCGTTCAAACTACCGCATACACACACACACACACACACACACACACAGCCGTCCTCTGACTTCTCATCAGATTGCAAGGCGGACATTTTTTTTATTTTTTGGAGAGTATTTCAAATATATTTTTATTATCAAAAAATGAATTTAATGTTTTTTTTTGCTTTGCTCGTCATTACTTTCTCCATTTCCCTGAAGCGGGTTAAGGAAATATGAGTCAAAGCGGGGCGAGCGCATCTTCAAAATGCGATACAGAGGTTTCTCAGGATGCATTCAGAAGAGGATCTCGTATCCTCGCCGTTGATCGTGTCAAAATGTAGGCTCGTCTTTTGTTCCTGACTCTCTGGACACGTACGTTTTTTTTTTTTACCACCCCTCGATCCTGTTACCTTCCCCCGTGTAGCGCATCGGGGGGGGAAAAAAAAGAAAGAAAACAGATCTTTTAAAATCTCCCTGCACAAGGGGCTTTGACCGCTTCCCCCCCCCCCCATTCTCTTTCTTTTTTTTATCCGTGTGTGGTGTATAGGAAGAGGGAGCGAGACTGGGGGAGAGATTAAAGCGATGGGAGCACAGTTGATGCACTACACACATATATATATATTATCTATATATTATCTATATTATATATATATATATATATATATATATATATATTTGTTTTTATTATTTTTTTTCCCTTTCTGTTGCTCTTTCTCCTCTTGATTATGTTTTTTTTTTTATCGACTGGATTGGTGCCTTGAGTGCCCGAGCACTTTCTTTGTCTTCCTCATAGAATGGTCTTTAGCTCCTCACCGTAGGGCGTTGTCAAGGGCTCAATGTTACTTGCTGTTCTGTGCAGGCGCCGTCTCACCTCCATCCCCCTCCCTTACGTTTTGGTGCCGCGCCCCGCGAGTTTCCCTCCTCCCTCCAAAGGAGAAGTGCTTTGCATCAAATGTTCTGTGTTGGTGGGTCTCCCAATCCCTCCCTACCCTCAAATACAAATATATACATTCATATATATATTACAACCGTTGACGACTCATTCTGACAAGCGCTGCCTGCGAGGCATGCATATCCTAACGTGATGGTAATCACTGGTCTACGCGGTGGACGCATCTGTGAAGGATGTCGGCAGGTGTCTCATCGCCCTCCGTGGTAACTGTCACTCGCAGGTGATGCTGCGAGGCATGTCTTGTACCCTTGTAGGATCAGCGGCGTTTTTTCTTATTATTATTATTTACGGGAAATTCATCGATTCTGTTTCTTTTCCCTTGGTAATGAGTGAGGACGACGAGGCGTGGAGGGAGTGTGTATTGACAACATAAAATGCCATCTGAGATGCGCAGGGAAAGAGGGACGAATGCGGTGAGGAGACTTCGGTCGACCAGATAACATGAACTTACAGTTTGTGGTACACCCTCTGTGTGTCTACGTGCCGGTGAGGCAAGAAAAAAAAATAATCAAGATGGTGGGGCTAGTGGAGAAGGGGGGAGAGATCTGCCAAATACTGCACACGCTTCAGTTCCTCATTCAAAAAAATATAAATATATATTAGAAATATACATTATATATATATATATATATATATGTATATATATTGTATGTATATATGTGTGTATGCGTGCGTATGTAGAGCACACGAGAGACTTTGAAGGGGTGTGTGCCGGGCATTGGCACCGTTCACCTGGACGACAATATAGTTCCCCTCTCTTTTTAGGTACACTATTGCTGATTCAGAAATGCCACCTTCTTATTACGAGTCTGCCTCCTCTTTTTTACACCTCCCTTTTTCTTTTTTTCCTTCTTTCTGCTGTCTCGCACGCCCCCCCCCCACCTCCCCCGCACTCCACTCTTTCTTCCTTCCATTCCTCTATCTGTTATTATGAGTTGTCTACTAACATTACCATACTTGGTTACAGTCTGTGCCGGTACGCAGACTCTCGCATCCCTCATCTGCCTCTGTCACCCTCCCCCCTCCCCCCATCCCTATTTCCGGGTAGTTCTTTTTGTTGTTGTTGTTGTTTCTTCACACAGCCTCCGCCTTCCCCCTTCCCCCCCCCTTCACCCCGCCTCTCTGCGGGATCGGTGTGTAACGTATCGCTTTTTCACCTCCAAAGACGGTTTACGGGCACAATCATGGGTCAGTGGCTCGCTTCCGCATTCCAGTCCATTATGGGAAAGCAGGAGGTGCGGATCATCATGGTTGGACTCGATGCCGCAGGTAAAACTACCATCATCTACAAACTGAAGCTAGGCGAGGTGGTGACGACGACGCCGACTATCGGCTTCAACGTCGAGACGGTCGAGTATAAAAATTTAAAGTTTACAATGTGGGACGTTGGCGGTCAACAGAAGCTGCGATCTCTGTGGCACTACTACTACCAAGGATCTAACGGGGTCATCTTTGTCGTGGACAGTAATGATCCAGATCGTATGTCGCTCGCCAAGGAGGAGCTCGACAAGATTCTCGCAGAGGAGGAGCTGCAAAGGGCAGTGCTGCTTATCTTTGCCAACAAGCAAGATTTGCCCAACGCGCTGACAACGACACAAATCACAGAGCGACTGGGTCTGTACAACGTACGCAACCGACGATGGTACATACAAGGCTGTTGCGCTACCACAGCACAGGGCCTCTACGAAGGTCTCGACTGGCTGTCGAATAACATTTCTGTCACGATGCAGTAGCTTTGAGCAAATGAGCTCGCGTCGCACCGAATCAATCAACATGGGCATCGATGTCTCTCGGAGAGAACATGCGTAGGCCCCCCCCCCTCACCCCACCTCCGGGCTATACCAAGTCATCTGTGTAATAGACAGCTGTGAATACTAGAGGAAGAGGAAGGAGTGCGCAGTGGATTTTTCTGCACTTCCCCCCATGAGAACAAAAAAGGCGTAAACCGATTGTCATTCATTATATATATTTTTTATTATTATTTAACTTTTTCAGATTTACGTCGCTGTGGTTGCTGATGATGGCAGCGACATTCATCTGTCGGTGATTGTTTTTTTTTTTTTTTGCGTGCGTGTGCGTGTAGATTTGAAAAAAATGAATTTATATATATATTATCGGTGCTAAAAAAATTATAGGATGTGTTGCGGCTCGTACGTTGTTATGAAGATTTGTATAACGCCAATTGTGTATTTCTACTCGAGGATCCGTTCGTCCCCCCCTTCCCTTCCCTTCCCTTCCCTCCCTCCCTCCCCCTTCACTTGAAGTAATGTAAAAATTACATCCAGTTCTTCAAAGCATAACTGCGACAAACAACAGTCGTTTTTTGTCTCGCATAACTGAAGGAACAAAAAAAAAGGGGGGGAGGGTAACATTTGGCTATAGAGGAAGGGATCAGTGGATGGATAGGGTGAGGAGGAGTGCATAAGGTGTCGCTGTAGTCCGTCAGGCGACAAGCTGCGAAGGTGTGAAAGCGTATATCATCTGAACACCTACACAGGCCCGCAGTGGACAGGGATGTGTGTGTGTTTGTGTGTGTGTGTCATGGAGAATTCATGACAGTGGGGTTCATACTTTATAGCTTGTTCGGGGTTTGCCTCTGGGAGGGTGTACCCACTTCACGCGTGTGAGCAGAGAACTAGGGAGACGAACGATGGATACATCGTCTAACCGACCCGTCTGCTTGTACCTCCTTTTATTACTATTTTCCTTTCCATGGACTTTCTCCCTCAATTTTGTAGTGTTTTGATGTTTTTTCTTCTTCTGTGTGTGTGCGTGTGCGTCTGAGCGACTTGCTGTCGCCCCTCGCTTGTCATGTGTTGTGTGTGATGAAGCGGGTATTCTGGTGCCACCGTGCGCTTGTCATACATCTACTTAAACATTGATTATCATTATTGTCTGGCCAAATCTTTTGTGTCCCTTGCTCTGTTGGCCCTCTATTCTCTTTTTTTTTTTTTGGCTCTAACCAGCGCGTCTCGGTGCGTATGCCAGGAACATAAAGAGGTGTAGGAAGGCTGTAAAGACGTCTCAGCGAAGTCCGACGTAGAAGATTTTTCCACGCAATAGACAAATTCAGTGAGAGTTGAAAAAAAAAAAAGAGCCCCGGTGTGATCCTGTTTTGTCAAGAAGGCTGGAGAACATGGACAATGTCGTGCAACAAGTAGGTATCTCAGTGCCTGTGAGACTTGGCAAACGCTTTAACGTCTGAAGAGGAATGAAATTGCCTCAACAATGCGATGCCCTTGTAAGTATGTGTACCCCCCCCTATTACCGTCATCATCTCATCACCTTTAACATCTTCTTGGACAGTGAGTGCAACGTGCAGCACACGCTAGCATCTGATTTTCTCGCCCCTGCCTGACGGCGCGACACTACACCCGAAGGCCTTTTGGAAGACTGCATACCTTCCACCGCGTCCTCCATTGCTCTCATACGATCCGTTGCACCCACCGCTAATCGAAGTGCGTCGGCAATGTCTTTAGCCCCTGGTGTCAGCACAGCACTGCTGAACCTCTGTGCCCAGTTGCAAGATGGCCGTGAGAGGCCTGCAAACAGTCCCAACCCACCTGCCCCGGCGCTGGCCGAAGAATCGGAGGCAACGCAAAAGACGGCAAGCACAGGTGCAGTCGTGGGTGCCATCGCGACCACCTCAGGGCCATCTACTGCTGCCGAAAAACCTGTGAGACCTGCCACAGATTACGAATGGCTCCGCAGCGCTCTCGCATCGGTCGAGGCACCGGAGAAGCGGGTCAAGCAGCTGTTGTTTCACATGGAGAACAAAACTGCGGAGGGCAGTGCCGGGTCATTGACTCGGGAAGACCAGCTGGAGGCGCTAGAGGAGCTATCTGACATGGTCGAAGATGTGAACTGGGCGACTGAGTTTTCACTGATGGACGGCCCCCAGCGCCTGCTCCAGGTGCTCCGTCTTGAGCGCTCTGCGCTCCCTTTGCTCACGACGAGTGGTTTGGAGGCCGACATGCCCCTCGACGCCACAGACACCACCAGCACGGGGGAAACGAGAAAAACACTCGACTCCCCCTATAACTGCCACCCTTCGCCGGCAGTGCCCATTCTCACACAACTCGCCATGATTATCGCGCACTCCGCCCAGCTGAACGAGCCAGTGCAGATGGCGTACGAGACTGCCCAATGGCAAACGATTGTGCTTCCTTTGATGGAGGACACTGTTAAGGCAATTCAACAACTACTGTACGTGGGACAGGGCGACCAGGCGATTGTCGCGCACCGTGGCGGCAGCGAGGTGGGTCGTGTCGTGCAACAAGCTACCCACCTGATGCGCCTTTTTGCTGCACTGTTGCATGCATGCAGCTGCCTCTGCCGCGACTGTGAGCCAAACACGATAGTGTTTCTCCGAAGCGACGGTTTGTCGGTTCTGGTGAACGCCTTGACGCTAACGCGAAACATATCCGAGTCGATCGGAAGAGCAGAGACAACGGGTCAGAGCAGTGCCATGGCGGTGACCACCATTGCCTGCGGAGAAGCAGCAAATGAGGAGAGCGAAGACATTTTTGCGGCTTTTCTTTCTGCAACGAACAAGGTGACCACGAGAGCATTTTTCTTCACTGCTTACGTGGCCTCAACAGGCGTCGCTAGCGAAGGAATCATCGAAATCACATGTTTGCACGCAGAATCGCAAGGCAGTGATGAGGTTGTCCAAAGGGCCGCAGCACGCGTGCTCACGGAGTTGGTCGCCAAGAGTCCCAAGGTGATCAAGAGCACAGTGCACAAACACATGCCTCATCGTTTGAAGGAGTGGAGAACGCGCCTGCAGCGCACCGAAGATGGAGACGCCGAGGAAGACGAGCGCCGTCGCTTCGTTGATGCATTGGAGCGGGTCGGCTAATGGGGGTGCGCAGGCGTGACGGTGGTGAGAAGTTGTGGCAACCCCCCACCTGACATCTCTTTTGAATTCCATTCCAAATGTTTCTGTTTTTTTTGTATGTGTGTAGTGAGGGACTCGCTCTGATAAGGTGAGTTTGTTCTGGTGCGAATGGAGTCCCGCCGGCAAGCTTTGTGTTGCTGTTTGACACATCCTCACTTCTGGGAAAAGCGTGCGACCTCCGCAGAGGTCAAGGGACATCCCCATTGCCAAGAAGTCGCAACAACAGACAGTCTTCGGAAGCGCTCGCTTATAAAGCATTCCAGTCAGCCTTCGTTGATAATCGAAGGTCGATAGTGCTTGTGTGAGGAGGTGGCTGGGATATAATAAAGGTATAGCAAACGCCAAACTTGTCCTGAAGCGGCACGGAGGACGTACGTAGGCGGCTGCAAAGGGGCGCGTACACGCTTTTTGAACCATCGCCAACATGTTTGTCGAGTTTGTTGCGACACGAACACACACACGCGTATATATATATATATATATATATATTAATACTGTACTCCGCAGAGAAGTTGGACAAAAAGGAGTCAAGCGGAACCCTCACCTAATCAAAGCCCAGGTGCGTCTCATCATTACATTCTGAGATCAACTATGTCTTATCGGATGGACTGACAAGACACCAATGCTAAGGGCAGATCAAAACTCCCCCCCCCCTCTCCTCCACGGGAGCACCTCATCGAGCTGATCAGGTGCAAGGGTCTTCAGAGGAGGTGGTACGCTTTCACGGAGTGTAGTCAGACGCGTAGCCTCAGGGAGGAAGAACCGCTTTCAGCTGAGCAAGTCACTCGGAGATATTTTTAATCCGAAGTATGTCTACTGTTTTATTGTATGTGTTTTTATTATTATTATTATTTCCGCCGAGTGTACGCGCTTCGACCAATATTGTTCACACATACATACACACACACACACACACACACATACAGGCACAGGCACAGACAGACATTCCATCACCTGGATGGCCTGATACTTACCCAAAGGAATCTCCCCGTCTCCATGGTTGCAACGGATCTCAGCAGGCGAAGGCCCTCTGTTTTGTTTTTTTAAAATTATTTTCACGGGTACACGTGTTGCTGGTGGAAAGGCAAGCTGCAAAAGTGGTCCGCTTTTCTGCCTAAGGCTCTTTGAGATGTATCATGTCAGCGCCACCAAGCCCCTGCATCCCGCCCCCCCCCCTCTTCTTTTCTTCTCATCGCAGGCATAAATATATCTACACACACCGTTGGGGGTTGTAGGTAAGAGGCCTTTCGTCCTCCTCCTTTTCCTTTCCCTCAGCGCCTCACATTTGAGAGTGCATTCGTGTCCGCCCATGGTGCCAATCAGATGAGGTGTGAAATTCTGTTTAACACATCGAATTTATTGCATTTCGCCGATGTTCTCCCTACCCTCTTCCCCGCCACTTTTTTTCTGTTTTTGTTTCCCTCTCGTGCTCGCGTGTCTCTGTTTTTTGTTCTCACAAGACCACCCCACAGTTGACATATTCTCGCCTTCGTCCACCTCTTCTCTCTCCCTCTCTCTTTCTCGGTGTGTGGCGTGTTTTGGAGTTACACATACTCAGCCAATACATATTTATATGTATACTCATATATATATCTGTGCGAGATGAGAATTGCGTGCACACCCATACTCGAGTACTGTATTCGTTGCTTTTTCTTTCTCACTTCCTCTGGTTAGAAGATGACGACGACGACGACGCCGGCGTATATATGGGATCCCATACGCTGTACCCTGCAGCTCGTTTTCAGTCGCCCTAACAAATCCACAGCGATTCGTGCAGGCTCAACCTATCATGGGACATCTGTCATCCGCTACAGGCGTCAGCCTTACCGCGACGTGGCCAGTGGTGTTGATGATACGGGAGGCTCTTCTGTGTCTTCCTCTCTGGGCAGCAGCGAGTACGATGCGTTTGTGCGTCACCGTCGCGTTGTGGCGGAAAAAAACGCCCTTCACTTCCATGCGCTCACGAAAGCCGGTGGTCTTTACAAGGACGCAGCGGTGTTGGAGGTGCACTCCTATCAGGTGAAGCGTGTCTCCGCTCCTGGCGGGGCAGCGACGGGGGTGCTGAGGGTGCTGTCGGTGGAGGTGGAAGATGATGTAGCGACACCACCCGGCACACATCACACCTGTAACACGGAAAAGACAAAAAAAGGTTGTAAACAGAAAAAAAGGAATGGCGCAACCGCAACGGAGGGCGATGCACATTTCTTGGCAGACTCATCCGGATCATCGGCCACCGTGGATTGGGGATCGAAACTCGTTTTTTTCGTAGATGGCAGCACTTTAACTCCCTTCTCTGAAGTGGAGCTCATCATTCAGTTCTCCGGCAAAATTCAGCTCTCTGATCACGGCGGCATCTACGCCGCCCGTTGCAGCGATGGCGGTGATGGCAACGAGGACGTGCCACTCTTGACACACTTTGAGGTGCGTTTTGCTCGGTGCGCCTTTCCCTCGCCCGACGACCCGCAATATCGTGTGGAGTGGCACCTCAAGAGTCTTCAGCTGCCCTGCGGGTTCGACACGATCCTGACGAACGGAGAGATGCGCTCTCGCAAGGAGGTGGTGGCGCAACAGGCAGTGCAAATGAGTTTTGCACCCTGCGGCCCGATCCCCGCTTATGTCTTTTCTTTTGCCTGTTTCCCTCACAGCGGAAAGTTGAAGCGCGCAGTCTCTGCCGTCGGTGGATTCGAAGTGGCCGAAGGGAGTGTAGACATTATGCATTTTCCAGGGGACCTCTCCGACAGCCTTGGCGACCACGGCGCACTCTCCGTCACGACCGTTCCTGTTCGCGTTCTCGCACGCCCAGAGGCCCGCATTGCACCGGCGACCCTAGAACGTGTTTTGAAACTGACCATCGAATCCGTGAACGTACTTCAGGATCTGTTCCAGTGTCCGCTTCCACTTCTTCAGTGTGAGCATCTGGACGTTCTCCTTGGACCCACAATGCCATACATCTCTGGGATGGAACACCACTGTTCCATCATCCTCAACGAGACCATCTATCAAACGAACAAGAAAACATCTGCCCCCGGATGTGCTGGGGGAGGAGGCGGTGCTAACACGAATAACGAAGTGGAGCAAACAGAGCTCATTGTACACGAGCTCACCCACCACTGGGTCGGCAACGCCCTCGGGTTTCCGTTCGCCGTGAAGGAGGGAATTTGTCAGGTCATCGAACAGTGTGTTGGCGACACCTTGCTTGGAAAACCGATGCGCAAGTACAAGGCAGATGGCGACGCCAGCGCAACGCCCCCAAATGCTTTATCATCTTCCTTGACCACACCCTCCACTATGCCAACGAGCACCATCAAGTCTTCAGAAAAGGGGCATGAGTTCACTGGTATCTCGTATCAGGATGCCCTAAACTCCATTAAGCGTCTCGTTGCACAACACGGGTTTGATCATTTCATTCACTGTTTGCGGCAGTTATTTCACACTCACATCATCTCTCCAGCCGTCGCGATCGACGAAAGCGGTGGCGTCGAAGCCCTGCGACTCATCGGTGCCGATATCCCACCTCCGCCATACCTGAGTACGGCGCATTTCTTGCGTGCTATGGCTGACCTTGCATGATGCGCCTGCAGGGAGAACAGACGCCACCCAACATGCCTTATCGGATCGCTAACAGTTTGTGCAGTCCTTCGGTAATTTGTTTCATCCAGTTAAACTTTTCCTTTTGAAGCTGCAAACTTTTAAAAAAGAAAAAAAAGAAAAAAAGTCAAACTGTGCGACTGTGTGCGAGGGCTCGCGGTCAGGTGCGTCGCCAACGAGGGCACCGGCGAGGGCCAACTGCCTCCACGCCCCGCGCTTTCAGAAAACGTCGCTCTCTACACCTACTGATAAAGAAGTGTACGTTTCTATCTGCGTCTACGCGCTCTATTCGCGCGTCCCTCGCTCACTCGCTGAGTCATACACACTGCGCCCCCACCCCCTCTCCACATCTTTCTCTCTCTCTTCCCCTTTTTCTCTCGTTGTTTCCCTCTTGTGCTTTTCGGCGCGTGCGCACCGTATTCCCCTGCGGTGCACATGTGTGTCTCCTCCCATGTACATGGCGCTGCTGGGCTTGTGCGTCTGGCAAGAAACAGCTGGCCAATCACCCGTGTCTGTGTCAGATCTCACCTCCCGCCCCCTTCCTCATCTCTCTTGCTGTCGCACCCGCTCTGCAGTCATGCGCCGTGTAATTACCCACTCCTTCAGCCGCTGCGCCGGCACCCTCGGTGTGACGTCGGCGCTGCTGCAGGTCCCGCAGTACCGCTTCCAGTCGCAGGTGCCGCCTGGCGTGCCGCCGGAGATGCGAGCGCCGCAGCAGGGCCGCGCGCAGGCGCCGAATGTCCCTCGTGGCGACGGCGAGCGCGGCGGCGACGCGGAGCGTGAGTTCGAGGCGCCAAAGAAGCCGACGGAGGTGCCGAAGTTTGTGAAGATCAACACGAATGACAGGGGCATAACGAACGTGCAACTGGCTCGTGCCCCAGTGAACTCGCTGAGCCTCGAATTTTTCCAGGAGCTAAATCAGTGGATGCTGTGGCTCGGCAGCAACGAGGAGACAAAGGCTGTGATCATATCCTCGGTCATTCCCACAGTGTTTTCTGCCGGGCTAGACCTCGCTGAGGTGTACAACCCCAAACCCGAGCGCATTGCCTCCTTCTGGCAGAACTTCCAGGAGATGTGGCTGATCTTCAACTCCTTCCCGAAGCCGATCATTGCAGCTATCACGGGCAACTCTCCTGCGGGAGGATGCATTATCGCGATGGGCTGTGATTACCGCGTCATGGCTCGCGGGCCGAAGGACAACACGAGCAACAATCGACTGTATCGCATCGGTCTCAACGAGTCAAAGCTAGGGCTTGTGGCACCGCCGTGGACGATGCCAGCATACGCTTACCTATTGGGCTCACGCCAAGCAGAGCGGATGCTGCAGCTGGGGGAGACTCCCGTGGCCGATGAAGCCCTGAAGTTGGGGTTGATTGATGAGGTGGCCGCCGACGAGGAGCAGACCATTGAGGCTGCGTATCAGCAAGCGGAGCGCTTTCTTAGCGTGCCGCAGCAAGCTCGCTGGATGGCGCGTGATATGATGCGTCGCGAATATCTTCAGATGCTGGCTTCCGATGAGGAACGCAACTACGATACGGAGTTTTTCACACAGTTTGTGCAGAGCCCAGAGGTGCAGAAAAACCTGGGCAGTTATTTGGACCGCCTGAAAAGCCGTGCTCGTAAGTAAGTCCGCTGAGGGCGGGAGGGCACTCCCTCATCCCGACCGCCCCCTCCCCATGTGTACACACATCTAAGAAGATCTAACCCTGTATCTCTAAGTAAAAAAAAGAGGTAGAGACGGGCGTGACAAAACACACACAGGCACACATACACACAAATAAATAGATATATTTATATATGTGTTTTTGTGTGTTGAGCAAGTAGGAAGGTGCATCATCGTGGAGAGGAGAAAAAAAAAAAGTATAAAGGAGAAGCATGCTTCAAAGGAAAATTATTGAAAACAAGAAAAGTGTGCTTCACACGCACAGACGCACGGTGGAAGCTCGACTGTGAGACACGCTGCTACTCATTCGTAAGGTGACGACCCACTCGTAGTAGATATCCACGTATTGAACAATTGTTTTCCTGTTACCTCCACTTCTCCGTATCCAAGCGGTCTTCCAATGCTGAAGTATGCCTGCTGAGTGAACTGGTCCGATGCTCCTCTGTGCTCATGCAAACGTCTGAGCAACAAGGAGGCTGACTTTGCAATCAATTTCTTCTTTACATTGGAGGAGGACAATGTTTACTTGGACCCTCGCTATGGAATAAAAAAAAAAAGTGTCTTATTGTCTCTCGTGATTGCCTCTCCCCCACCTGACCAACTCTCTCTTTCGGATGTCTGTATAGAGCGTTTCCAACGGTTCAACTGTCGAGGTCGACAAACACATACATACACACACACACACACACACACACACACATACACACACCTACATCTTGTAATTTGAGTGGGTGTCAAAAACCGAAAAATCATCGTCCTGTCTGGACTCTCAGAAACGCCTTTCTTCGGAAAATAACGCATCTTATTCGAGGCGGCAACGGCGCACCTCCTTGATGCCCCCGAATGTGTGCTTTCGTGGGAATATCGTTACTCGTGCATTTTATTCTGTCCACCGGTTGTGTCCAGAACACTTCATTTGATAAAACAGTTGCAATGACTTCTTCAAGAAGCACACACGCATGACTGTCTCGAAGGAGGGGGGACACAACTCCGTCCCCCCACCCTGAGCTGCCCCAACGGGCATATCATTTTTGAGGTACATAATGCTCAGAGGTGTGCGAGCCAGACTCAAATGACCCCCTAAGAATATTCTCAGGAATGAAGGGGAGGCGGGGAATCTGGCGTAGTGTTTCAGAATGTTATTGTGGGTTGCAATCAAAGCCTTTCGATGGTACAACAGATTCTGGGTAGATGTGCCAGACATCGCACTCCACCCGCGACCCCCTCCCCTCTCCTCAGAAATGACGATTCCCCCGTTTCTTTTCATTTTTCTTTCTATATGAACATGTTCTTGTATCGCGAGCATTCGCAGACGGGGTGGAGAGAAAGACTCCGGGTATGCACCGTGAGCGTCCTCCCTCCGCACAGTTTTGTGGGAATTACCGTGGCCGAGTCGCTTTTGTGTTATAGAGCTGTCGGCCTCAACGCCTCCGGTCACTCGCATAACTGCAACGCATCAGAAGTGTATTTTTGAATTTTTTTTCATCTTCATTTTCTGCTCTATTGAGTTTTTTCGTGTTGTATACGTGTTATCGTATCGCGCCTCTGTGTCTGTGTCGTACCTCTTGACGCATATACATCTGTATTTTTGTATATAATCTACTTCTCGTCTTATGTGGCTACTGCATCGGACTCATATCTTTTTTCCTCAGACGTACTTCTTCTCTTCGCCTCGGGCCGATCGATATGTATTACATCTTGACCTCGTTTTTTTTTTTCTCCAGCCCGCGAGTATCTCTCTGTGTTTGTCTGTGTAAGTGGGAATTGGGCGACGCTGAGGTAAGAAATTGTAAACGACTTCTCCGTCTGTCCTCCTCTTCAATATGAAGTTGTGTTTATTTTGGGGAAGGGTGTGTATGCATATGTCCGGCATCCAAAATGACGACGTGGTGTTCCTTCATCGAGTTCTCGTCAAAACAATTTAAAAAAAAAAGAAAAAAAATGTTTCCTTGGGTAGGCGCTCAAAACAGGCAATAATCAACATTTCTTCGCGCAACCCCGTGTGCATGTTATTTTTTTTTTTTGCGCACGCAGTTGCCAAATCCTCGACCCTTTCCTTTCCTGCGTTCGATTCCCACCCGCCTTGCACTCCATCCTCTCCGTTTCGCTTCCCCTGTCTCCCACGAAAGGCCGATCCTCTGTTCCCATTCTCCTCGCTTGCTTTGGAATTCGTAACGTTCGACGCATTTCCGCCTTGTCGTTCTCTGTGTGTGTGTGTGTGTGTGTGTGTGTGTGTAAAACTGCGGTTACATCTTTATGCGCTCAGCCACACTTTTTTTTTTGTTCTTGAGCCGCATACCCGCATCGAGCTGAAGCGAGAACAAAGCGAAGGGCAACACACCAAACTCCTCCATCAACCTACCCCCTTTGAGAGAGTCGTGCGTCCTCTCTAGTGTGGCAAGCAAAAAGGGCATTAAAAAAAAAAAAGATCGACTCCCGCATATAGAACATTACAAGGGAAACATTCCCGCGCCGGTCGCTGTGCAAGCTGGTACGCGACGACAAACACATATTTGACACGAGACGACCCCCTCCCCCTCCCCTTTGCATATCGCTCACCCCTCCCCCGTCCCCTTCAACGAAAAAAAAAAGCTTCCGCGTGATGGGTAGTGCTGCATCTCACCCTTTGCGGCGCGCAGAGTTGCGTTGTGAGAGGGATCTTCCAGCGCTTGGCCCCTCACGTGAGAAGCAGCTTCCGTACTTCGGAAGGTGTGTTGCGCAGAAGATCCCTCCTGAGGTCAATGCCGCCTCAGTTACGTTGGATCCGCTTAGGGTAACGCTACCCCCGGTCGTGCCGCGAATCGATCCGCCGCGCCAAGACGCTGACCATGCATCTACAACCTTGAGTGTTTTTGAAACTCCCCAGAAACGATGCAGTCGCCCGCACCGTGTCACAAAGGCGACCACGACAGCCACTATCTCGATCCAGGGGCAGGGAGGTTCGCCCGACCACTCCCGTCTGCATCGTATCATCGATTCCGAACAACAGAGTCCACATGAGTTCGGCCACGTAGTTTCTGGATACTTGCTCATGAGCACCCCACCTGCGAGTGACAGCCGAGACATCGAGAGGAATGGGATGGAGCTCAAAGATGAAGGAGACAAGGCATGTTCTCCGGATTTTAGTCGCCGAGGTGATCCTTTGCCTGCCCTGCCGGAATCAGCAGTGGTGACAAAGGAGCTCCTTTGTCTGTACGGCACCGAAGGCTCAGATCCACATGTGGGGGTGGCAGAGGAGCAGCGCACCCCACACTCTGCTCACAAGGGTAACTCAAACATGAGCACGAATGTGTGCGATAAGGCGAAGCGCTCCCGTCTCTCTGCGGCCGAGCGAGAATGCCCAGCAGATGCAAACACGTTTGTGGACACATTGCACAGACGCTCGAGAGAGCAGCAGCGTCGACAGTTCTTCATCGACAACGAAGGCGAGATTTGCTGCCTCTACCGGACAGAGGGTTGGAAGCAGTTGCGAACACCGACGAATGTAACGGAGATGGATTCCCTCCTGGCCAACACAAAGGACAGTAACCGCCGCTGCGTATCGCGCCCTTGCTTCGTCAACGCACTGGAAGAGAAATCATCATCTTGTCAACTCCAAGACAACAATTGCGAATCACATGAACTCTCCACCCTTTCCAGAAACACTTTCGAGTGCCGTGTACGGAATAAGCAGTCGGAGGAATGCAGGCACGTCTGTCTTGACCTGCGGAGGTCAGCGTTCCCAGCCGAATCAGAAAAAACTGACCAGCCTCATCTTTGTGTGAGGACTCCAACGCAACCGAAGATGATGATAGGAATCCCCCCTGTAATGCCTTCGGCGGCGTGTGACACGAGCAGTCGTATACAAGCAGATGGCACTGACAATCTGCAGAAAAGTGTCCAGTCTTTGTCGCCTGTACTCACCATCGCGCTAACTGACTCCCCCAGTGCTGCGCGCTGTGACACTGTCGCCCTTGCGCAGCCCACAACCCACCTCGCTCCCATTCTCATCCGTCAGGAGAATCAATGGAGTGAGGGGGTCAACCTACACCGGCGCGCGTCTCGAGTCTGGCTGACGAATGAGATGGCTGTGAATCACAGGAGTGGCGGCGAGGCCATACAGAAGGAGTTGGGATCTTCTCCGCACCGATCCGTGGGCGAGCGAGCGACACGACGGGTCAGCTTTTCGCACGACACGCTCTATTTTGAAAAAGCAAAACTTTTCACGATTCCGCGAAGAAGATTAAGCTCAACTTGCCTGGTCTCGAGGTGTTCGGATCACATGGTGACAGTGTCTGGCAAGCAGGAGAGCAGCGAGCACCAGTCTCTCGCGACTGGTTGCAATCCCTTGGGGCAGATATCAAGCGTACATGCGCAGCTAACGCTTCTGAAGAAAAAGATGACCCATTGTTGTGAATGAAACAGCGAACACAAAACTTTCGTATCAGAGGAACTGCTCTTGGCCAACGCCATGCTTAAATCAGTTTCTCTCAAGGAGGAGCCACCTCTACTATATACAAATATATATATATATATATATATATATATATTTGTATATATTTCATATGTTTGTGTGTGTGAGTGTATGCACACTCCGAGTAAGATCACGGAAGTGAAGTTCTCCTTTCTTTTTTTCTCATTGCGCTACGTACATCTTTGATTTTATTTTTTATTAATTTATTTGTGGCTTTTCTTCTTCTTTTTTTGTTTTTTATTCGCTTTCCTGAAGTGTTTTGCGAGGGAAATGTTGTGCCACGCGTATTCGACGAGTTTAAGAGCGCTATGGATATCAGACGTGATGGTCATGACGGTGGTACCTATGATTGTGTCTTCCTTGGAGGGGGCAGGGGGGAGGTTGTTTCCATTTTTTTCTCCTCCTCCTTTTTCTACCACGTCACTTCTTTCTTTTGTTTTCCTCTCTACTAAAATATCAGAATGTTGTTTTGTTTTTTGGGGGCACTGCGAAATGATTGTCCCGCTTTCTCATCCGTTTTAGAGGGAAGATAAATAAAACTATCCAGCATATTTTTTTTTCTGGGTGTCTGCGAATGTTTGCTGGTGAAGCGTCTCTGCTATCTCCCGCTTCCTTTCCCTTCCTTCCACAACACCACAGGAATATACCTCTAAACATCTCCCGCAATTTATTATCCTGTGCTCATTTGTGGATGTTACATTTTATAGTTCCCCCTCTGTTCATGATTCCTTAAGGAGTTCTACAGCTTCGCTTACGGATACGCCATATCCTTCCCTTCATCCATCCCCCTGCGTGGGTGTCGGTCGTTTTGTGAAGAATGTTACTTCTTTTCTTTTTGTTGTTTCTGTTACTGTTGTTTTTTTCTTTTTTCAAATTTTTTTTTCCCCCGTACAAGCTCGATTTTGGATCACCTTTCTGACCCACTTCCTCCCTTCCCTCCCCGCCCGCATTACTCAAGAGTCCCTCATGACCTGTCGACTGCGCAGCTCTACCCCACCCGCCAGCCCAGCACGCAACCCGCTTATCTGTCGATGCCTCTGTGGCCACGATCCAATCATAGAACTGCTACGTGCAAGTGTTTCCTTCGGTCTTGGCCCACGCACCGATGTTTATTGTTCTTGTGCTGCAGCTGCTCGCACGTGGACTCGATTTATATATTATTATTATGATTATGATTATCTTTCCACCATCCGTGGACAGTGCGCTGCCGCCTAAAGACAGGGGATAGGGAGGGAACTTGAGATGAAGCTCGGGTGCAATACTTTTCTGGCACGTTTGTTTTCCTTTGTATGCCAAGATATACTACAAGTATAGTATATAGGATCTTTTTTTTGCGTTTATGGAGGGGAAAGAAGTGTGTGGCATCACCCGAAGACGTTTTTTTTTTTTTAATCAATAGACACACCCTCTCATCTTTATTCCTCTCACCTTTCTGCTCCTTCCCCTCGCTCCTGCACGCAGAAGGGGTGAGTGAGCGCTTCACAGCTCCTTCTCTAGTACACTCGACCCCCTCCTTCCCCCCCCCCCCTCCAAAAGAGAAAAAAAACATAGAACCACCGATTCGTTGCAGTGAACGTGAAGGAATATGGTCTACTGAACCCATCAGTGGTTTCCTGCACGGAGGGCCCGTCATAGAAGAGATACCCCTCAGTAGGTCTCCGTCCTCTCGGATAGGCATGTGAATTCTCTCGTTCTCCCGCGTGAACGTGTTCAGGTGATCCCTTCTGATCGTTTTTTTTTTTTCGAGATATTTTAAAAGAAAACATTCCTGTTGTTTTTGTTCATTGGGGGGGGGGACGGCTGGTCATTTGTCAGTAGTGCACATAGCTGTCTCTGCGGTGTATAAGGAGACATTCAACTGTTTACATGTTTCTCTTCAACGATATGGGTGAGGGGTTTTTTTCTACGAAAATAAAACATAGTGCTTGATACATATATATATATATATGTGTGTGTGTGTGTGTGTGATGTTCCTGGCATCGACTCTGTGCGTATCGTGCAGGTAAGGCACTGAGGAAGTGGTGCAGTACTCACGTGATATCCAACCATTGAACAGCCGCTACGCTGGGATGCATGGCACAACATTCTCCATGTCGTTTTTCTTCATTTCTTTTTTTTTCACATTTTACTTCGCATATGTCGTCCCATCTTCATCGTCCCCCTGCGCCGCATAACTCAAAGGTCGTCCCGCACTGCAGAGAACACTCGTACGACAAAGGATGTTCGATCTTTTTAAAAATTATTTGTTCACTCATCCCCTCCCCTCGTCCCCTCCTTCCACCTCTCACCTCTCCGACGTCATTTTTTTTTTTTAATTTTACTTTGCATATAACACATTTTCTTTTTGAAATTTCGTATCCTCGATCTTTAAACTGTTCGTGTCAGTGACGTCACGGTGTGTCTTGTTCTCTGCTCTCCCTGCTCTCTTATTTCCCGCAGTGTTGGGCTATTGGCGACATGGACAAGTGCACATTTTGGGTACTAATTGTTTCCCCAGCGCTTCTTCGTTTCGCCATTTATATATGTTTGAAAAAAAAAAATGATGTATTAGCTACAATTTTTTTTTCCTTTGCAGTTCTCTCGATCTTCTTGTTCATTTTCTTTTTGAATACGCAGAGGATGTCTACGGATTTTCTCAGTGTACTTTTTATTGGTGGTGGTGCTTGTTTTCTGCGCACCGTTCGTGTCCATGTGTGCGTGTGTGTGTGTGTGTGTGTATGTGCGCCATGTTTAAAAAAGAAAGTTTCCCAAGCCCCTTCCTCATTACCTATGCGGTAGAGCCTATCGATCACCAATGAATGGGAATAACCCTCTCACTTTTTCACCGATTGCATCACCCTCCTCTCTGCCATTAGTCACACCTCTTCTGAGTCGTGTATCCCTTTTGTGGTGGTTGTGTGGGCATTGGCCCCCCCCCCCCACACACACACACATACATACATACACACATATTCGAGGTTTGCTGCTTCTGTTTTCTGTTCCATCCTCTCCTTTTTTTAACTTAATCGTTGTTTCATTTACAGTCCTCTATCAAATACCTCTACGTAGGGTTCTTGACTCCCCCTCCTCCGCCCTTCCCCCCCCCCTTTTTTTTCTTCTCTCCCTTCCACCATCCCTCCCCTCCAGCCGGTGTATGGGAACTTCCATTGCTAACTTATGCTAGCGCGCTGTGCTTCCATTTTTCTCATCCATATTTTTTGTGACGTTACTGCCCGTAGGTGACTCATCTACCTTCCTGCCCCATTATGGTGTCCTACCTTCTCGTTGGGCTGTCACGCGCTCCCTTTGCGCCGTAGAGGCGATTTTGTTTTTTGTGTGTGTTTGGCCTCGTTATATCACCCGTTGACTATTGTTTTATGATGATGATGATGATTATGATTCCCTGGCTCTGTTATACAAACGCATACTCCACTGCACACACACGCACACACACACCGCGTGAAATCCCCCACCCACCCACCCCTGCCCTACCCGAGACACAACCTAGGAGCATCATGACCGCTGTATCTCGAAATTCCTACATGTATCCGGCGTCGCATCAAATCCGCGTTTTGCCTTGTGTGGAAGATCTCCTCTCTCTCCCCCCCCCCTGCCGCTCACCTCCAGCGTTGTTTTCGTCCTTCACGACTCCTTTCTCTGCTTCACCAGATCCCGTGTGGATCTCCTTTGTTCCGTTTCTTGGCTATTCATCTTCTTCTGTGTGCGTGGCATTTAGTGGCTGCCGCAGGTGTGTTTCTTCCGCTGCCTTGGCAAATATCCGGAAAGCTGCACTGCCCCTCCTCCTCATTTCCCCCGAAGTCTCCTCTTGTAACAATGATCACCGTCTTACCTCCTCATAAGCCCCCATTCTCCCTCCTCTCAACCTTCCCCTTTTGCACTGACACACGCACACACACTTGCCAAATCACAAGGACCCGACACCGCTGCGCGCCCCGAGATGTTGCTTTGTAGGGCACAGCGGTTATTGAGGATGGCAAAAGCTGGGGGGAGGGGAGGGACCGTGCTTGAGTAAGAAATTGGAGCGAGGCTATATCCATGACGCATTGAATATGCGGGCAAAACAAATAAGAATACTGAAAAAAAAAAGAAAGAAACGCAAGCCGAAATGAAAAGTATATACATGTATATACATATATAAATATATATCCCCAGCCTTTCCTTTCCTGCAAGGAATCGATACACCCGCGTTTTCTCAGTCAGCGACTTTACCAGACAGCCTACACGTAGAACCGATACGCACAAGTAGTGCCCCACCTGCTTTTTTTTTTTTGTAATCGATGAGGCTGCCGGTGTGATAGAATCCGTCACACATAGAGAGATATCGCGATACCTTTTCTTTCTTCACTTTGTGTTGCTCTCTCACTTTCGGGGCTTTGGAATCCCGTACACGCCGCTGCTCAGCCTTGCCACTCTCGTCGCTCTGTCTCCCGCTTCTTCCTTTTCGAACCCTCTGGGAGTTGCTTTCATCTTCTGCGTTTACTATTTTTTTTTTCCCCACAACACATATTTTCCCGATACGGATGGGAGGGGAGGGAAAATTTACGTCAGCCCATTCACCATCATCTCTACTTCCTGTTTTGATGAACTAAAAAAAAAAACAAAAACAGCTCATAGAAAATTTCCCACGGATACAGATCATTTCTCCCATTCTACTGTTTTTCTTTCTGTTTGCTTTTGATATTTGTAGTGTTATTATGAATATATCCTGTATGTGATACATCCTTTTTTTTATTTTTATTTTTCACCATTCTGCTTCTTCATCAGAGGGAGAGGGTGGGACGAACAGGAGAGAAAGTTGTTCTCCACACTTACGCGTCACCCACTCTCCGCGAGTCTTGGTGCTCTTTGATCCCTGTATATACACGCTCCGTGGACTCATTCACATTCATCTCTCATTTCCACACACATACACACACCCTTCCCTTCCCCGTGTATTTTTGTTTCATTACTACTTAATAACTTTTTTTTTCTTCCACGTTGCATGTATCTTCCCTCTTTCTTCATGTGCACGAGTGTTTGATGTTTGAGTTGATCCCATAAAGAGCAGATCTCCCCCTCTATCTATCTATTGTTATATAAATATAAGAGGTATGTGCGGTAAGTTTTTTTTTCCCTCAAGATTTTTTTCGTGTTCTCTGCACCCCTCCTCCCCCCTAGCGGTGTAACCGCCATTCTCCCTCTCGTCCTTTTTTTTTTTTTGCTGTGTCCTCCGAAGACTCGTACGCACCTGCGAACCTCTCATTTTTCTAGCCTCGCAGATCCTTTGAAGCGAGGTCGCCATACATTCTTGTGGAACTTATCTCCATTTTTTTTTTTGGTTGTTCTTGAAGGGATTTCTCTCGGAGACGAGTGAAGAGGGTAACACACACACAGACAGAAATATACACCGAGTACACCGCATACAAACACTTACATGCGCCCCTCTTCTCCCTCGTAGACCTCCTACTAATAGAATCAGCCTAGCAAATCTCTCAATGAAATGACCACGAATAGAGAGAAGAGCAGCGTCGGCGATGGAGATGGACTCGTGTCCACAGTTGCCTCTGGCGTGCGAGCCCGACATCATTACCGCGGGGGAGCGAGGGATCGATATCGCGGTGCACCACTCATTTCTCAAAGCATGTTCAGTCGATCCGCGCGAGCGGGAAGGCCGCTTCTTCTCGACACCTTCGCTTTGCTGACTCCCTCGCACGCCCGCACCCAGTCCTTGTCTCCGGAACCCCATCTCACTGAGTTTAGTATTGATAATGACCCTGTGGAGAGAAGAATGGCCTCAACCTGCGTCTCTTCGTGGCAAGCGGAGCTGAAGCCCGATGCGCCGGCGATAATGCAGCAGGAGCTGCTTTCGGAGATTGGGGAGGAGGTGTCCCTGTCTAGTGATGTCTACGCTAGCGAATCGCTGACACCCGTCACCCACTGCGACCAGCCATCGCTTTCATACACATGGACTGACAGCTACTTAGATGAAACGCCTTCTATGACAAAAGCTCGATGGATACACCAGCGAACATTCGGTCCTGTCGTGCAATCGGAGGGGGGCTGCAGCAGCGTCGTCTCCTGTGCACCTTGGGATCAACAAGAAGCTGAGTCTGTCTGGGGTGGTCTTCATGCCCGCAACGCCGCCGCGCGTGAGGGTGCTGTCCAGGCTGTTGGGAATCAGCGACTGAGAGAAGGCACTAGTACGTGGCAGGAATCACGCAACAGAAGGGGCGTACCGCATCGACGCTTCGATCTAACCGCTACCCCAATTGTCTGCGATACGCGGGATGATATGGCAGACAACCAGTTGGCCCTACAGGCAATGACATCGCACGCTATACCAACGCCCATCAAGTCCTCCGGAAATACCAAGCTCAGAAACCCATCCACTCCCAGTAGCGACGCATCGACAGTGATTGCCACTGTCCCTCGGCCGCGTCGAGGTGTACTAACAACGGACACGAAAAAAGTGGACAGATTGTTTCCCCAAGTTCCATCCTTGGATGCAACTCATATCATCAACAGCAGCCGTAACGCTGAGGCAGACGTGCCCTCATCACAGACCGCGGGCACCCCTGTACACGGAGAGTGGCTATATCAGGAGGCCGACTACATATCAGCAGCTCTGCAGACACTTCGACTGACAAAGTCGCTTAACGCTTTGGGTAACAACGACCGCTCACGGGCGAGTGCACCGTCATCCCTCAGCCCATCTCACCGCGACTGGAATGCTGCACCACAACGCATCACACATTTGCAACAAAGTGACGATAATTTGAGACTCCCTCGATGCGGCCCCCCACGCGGTCGGGTTCTTAGAAGCATTTATGAGGATTGAAAAAAAAATAAAAAAAGAAGGGATTGGATACACTCACAGGAACTGCAGGTCTCTGCGACGTCTACAGATACATCATATTGTGGAATTTCAATTTCAGGAGGTCCAACCACTACAACAACAACAAAACATTTGTTTTTAGAGCATTTCTTAGACGTCAAGCCACCATCTCTTCATAGGTGCTCCCTCCATCCTCACCTCATCCGTGGACTAGCAACAAGAGACGTGCAAAAAGAAAAGGCTACCGAATTCCACCCATGAGATATCCTTGTTCCTGTTTTTTTTTTTTTTTAAGGTCCCTCCACTATTTGTTTGTCTTTTTTTTTCGTGAACATCACCTCCTGCTACTCTTTGGACTCTCCCCGCCTTCCCCTCCTCCTCTGTGTTTACGTATGTGTGTATGTGTGTGTGTGCGAAAGGTTGGGAAGGGAGGGGAAGGGAGCGCACCAGCGCAGATGTCATACGGTGAACTTCTTTAGAGACCTGTGTCTACCAATACATATACATATATATATATATTTGTATATGTATATATATATATTTTATCCGATGGTTTCCCGCTTCATCCTTATATTTTTTTGTGGCTCACCGCGATGAGAATCGCATTGTGTATTTTTTCCCTTCAAATCTGAAGATGTTTATAGTTGGCGGTGGCGAAGGTAAACAAAAACAAAAACAAAAACAAAAACAAAAAAGCCACGCCTTCTCTTTCTTTCTTCCCCGCTTTTATTGTCGTTGTGGTTGCTCCCCCATCCCCTCCGCGGTCGAACACCGCATTTAATCCTTCTCACTTTTCCTCACGAATTGACATCGTGTTTCCCAACGCCACCACTTGAAAAAAAAAAAAAGAATATTTTTTTTTCGAGTCACAAAGATATACAAAATCCAAGTACAATAAAACGAAAGGGGAAGAAACACAGCGAATGCGTCAGCTGACTGCGTATCGCCACAACTCATGCTGGTGTGGCAGCCTTTTATGATGTCAAGAACGTGTGTGTGTGTGTGTGTATTTGTGCTTACCCGATAAAGTGCTGAGAGGAAAGGGAAGGGTACTTCACTCATTTCTACTCTTTTTTTGTGGTGGTTTTGTTTTTATTCGCCTTTGAAAAGACGCAAATGTGCATCTGCCTCCGCCGTCTGCCCTCGAACCATGCCACCACAATATGATATGCTCGCTCCTCTCGATTTTCCCGTCCCTACCTTGCCCCCCTAAACCCCCTTTCCCTCCCTCCCTCAAAACACACTTTTTGTAAAGCGAAACACCCCTGTCGCTTTTTCAACCCCTCTTTTTTTTTTTTAATTTTCCCTTCCGTTTTTTTTTTGTGCTCCAGAGCGAACACGAAACCCGTGCTACCGGGGAAATTTTGTTTTCATCTTTCAAAGGCATAGCGCTTTTCCCCGGTTAAAAAAAAAAAAAGTGTAAATATATATATATATATATATATACACAAGCACGTACCTCTATATGCATATATTTATTTATATTCTTTGACTCCTCAAAGACCGAGTCACCTCTCCTCCTCTCTATAGACCCCATTAGATTTGTTTGAGAGGAGAGTTGGACGTCTCCTGCTTTCCACACGCCTCGATAGGTCACTCTATACCGCAAGCGCTGCACCGACCACACGCACGCGTAGCTGTTCTTGATTTCCACCTTTACTTCAACCCAACGCACCTACGCACAAATCTTTTTTTTTTTTGCAGCGTTACACATACCGTTATAGAATCTTGACATTTAAAAAATAATTTCCTTTTCCCATTTCTATCCTCACTTTTTTTTTTTTTAAGTGCGTATGTGGTTATTTTTGTCTGCACAGCCAGATCCTCCCTTTATCGCTCCCGCACCACACACACACACACGTCGTTTCCTTTTTTTTTTTTGGCTCATCCTTTGGCTATTTTTGTTTAAAGCTGGAAGAGGCAACGGCATCTTTTCCCACTCTTCGTTTCATTGTCAGCCGACCACCGCAACCCTACCACACAACCGTCTGACATACGCAAACCCCTCTATTCTCTCCACTTATATCTCTAGATCTCAATTTTAAATACCACTTTTACCACTCCGGTCCACACCGCCTGCCCATGACTTCTATTGCTCATCCTTTGAGCTCAGATGAAGCTGGGGTGTCCGCCCCATCGACACCGCCTCCGCACGCCAAGAACCTCCCGGATGCGATGTCGCTGTGCATCAGCCCTGTGAACATGTTGAGTGAAGAGGTGACTACGACAGAGGAGTTAGACGCACCGTCTGTTGAATCCAAAAACTCTCCGTCCCCAGAGTACTGCATATCGTCAGAAGCAGATACATCGAGTCACGGTGTTGGAAGTCGCCAGCAGAGCTCTTCAAGCAGCCCTCAGGCTGGTGTGACGCCTGGCTTTTTGAAGGACATGAGGATAACCAGGTGCTCACAGCTCGATATGAGCTCACCCCGCACTGCACATCACCCGCCAACAACAAAGGACCACCAGAAGTCTCTAGAAACACCTAAGGCGAGGCGCGGCAGGAATACTTCTCCAGCCTCACAGGCGCGTGCTGCACTGCCCTCACCACCACCCTCGCAGCAAGCGTGCCCAGCATCTGCACGCGTGCCTGGAAGCGTCCTCAGGACGGACACGGCGCATTCCACCTTCCCCGCCTTCACGCCCTTCAGCCCGGGTGTTCTTCGGCCCTCGCTCGACCTCTTTTCGTTGGAGACACCGACCAGTCTTCAGCACGAAAGCAAAACTATGTCTAGCAAGCAATCGAGTGTTACACAGCTGAGAAAGGAACACCCTTCGGGTGTTGCAGATGAGGGTGGCCACAGCGACATGATCGCCGTCGCGCGCTCGCATCCTCACCTCTCCGAGCTTGCTGATCTTCTCGATAACAAAGTGTTCTCAGAGGAGGACGTGCTTCTGGAGCTGGAGGCCATACGGAAACGATCGCTGCTGACGACGGCCCCCTTCAATCGGCGCATACTTCCCATCTTGGCGTTTTATTTGCTCCGAGACAAGTTCGGGGCAGACGCGGCCACGAGGTATGTCGCCCTGCTCACGCCTGTGGCGGTGACGCCACCCGCCGGCAACGCAGGGACGACGCTGACCGTGCCTTCCCTGTTACCTCGCGTGAACGAGATTCGGAGTCAGCGACGGGAGGCCAAGGAGTATGCGCGCAAGAACCCAAGGCATTTTTATGTCATCACCCCACCTGAATACCCGACGCAGGCAGTGGCACCATTCGATCGCTGTGAAGTGCACCGCCGGGCTCGCCGTCGAAGGACGCCAGCCTTCGATAAGCTACAGGATGCATCTGACCTACCCTCGACTGGCGTGAGAGGACGGTCCTCGCTACAGTCTGGCGAGAGGCTCGGGAGTCCTTTCGCGCAGTCCACATCACTGCTACCATACGGACGCCTGCACGTCTACACCCGTGAACACGCGATCCTTGACCGGTTAAAAGCAGAGGCGGAGGATCGAGAGGTGGTGGATGTAGTGCCAGACACCACAAACCGCGAAGCGCGGGCAAAAAATGTGTTTCAGTTAGTCGAGGCAGAGCTGTCATCTGTCGTAGGGGAGCCCTCCATCTTCCGTGGGCCGGAAGCCAAACTGGCGGCGGGGGAGGTCGATACGATCAAGTTAACAGGGAAAACAGGGATTCCCGTTCCACCCGATTCAGCGGAGACTGGCGCACCCCAATGGAGGGAAGCAGCTCACCCCCGCCATGCACTGCAGCTGCGCGATCGTGCGAGCTGTGAGCCAGTTGATCTCGGGTCCAGCGCAGTAGCACGTGCTCCACAAAACACGGAGGGCTTGAGAATGTCTTTCGGAGAAATTCACAATGTAGACCGGCAAGGACGCGTGCGCCATGTGTGTTTGCCCGGACACGTCACGATCCCGCCCACTACATCAGCCACTACCCGTGTGCAGCGTCGAGGACACCCCCGAATTGAGCAGCGACAACGCAGTAACCTTGATCTCAGCGCGGGCTTCGTGAATGGGCTCAAAAATGACACACCTTGTGTGTCCATTATTGCTTGTATACCAGACGACAGTGTAAGTGCGCCTCCCAGCTATCTCGGCGGAGAAACGGTGATGCCTCCACCCTCATCCGCCATGGTGTACCCTACCGCAAGTCCTCACTGGACTCGAGAGCGCTCGAGGGATGCGTCCAGAGATCACAGGAGTCAGAGAACTAAGGCGGCGGAACCCCTTACCAGTGAGTGCAAGCAACCGATCACACCCCCAGCAACTGTCGAGCACTCGGGATTGGGTGTCCCCAGGGAACCTCAAGATCGTGATCAGCGCACTACAAAATGCCTTGCGACTGATCCGGTCCCCGTACCCCCCTCCGTGCCGTTGTCCGACAGAACTGCAGCTGTGACAGTGAACAGTGTCAAACCTAATCGAGAGCTGCCGCCGTACTCGTACGTGCAAGTGGATGAGAGCTCTATAGGTGAGATGAGGGCGGCCACGAAATGCCACTTGATGCCTCCCGATGCATCTGTAGCAACACAAAAACCGCTTTCCCCCCAGAGAAGCCGTAGCGAGGAGCTGTGGGAGGCCAGCAGCACCAGACTGCCGAGTAACACAGAAACCTTTCATATGACATGCGTGAGCGTGGAGGGGGCATCTGGCGCTGCCAATCCACGTCACAGTTACATCGACACACTTGCGACGAAGGCTTCTGCGAACATCACCACTGCACAAGGCACCGACACAGGCATACATCCCGATGCGCAGTACAGCGCGCCCACTCCCCTGCGAGCCTCCGCCCCTACACCCCCTGATGACGGTCGTGTGCCATCCACCAACCCGGGAATACACCTGCCGCTCCGCCCTGACACCTCTTCCTCTGTGGCTGAGAATTACAGTGTTTTTGACCCATCCACAGCCACAGAAAACGGCAGAGAAAAAAACCCGCGCGGTGCTCACGTGCCCTCTACCTACAGTACTCGCCCAGCAACTGACAGTCGTCGTCGTACACCAGAGAATAATACGTCTGACGACCTCGCGAGTCCCAGCGGATGCTCGTACATCACGGAGATCGATCTGCCCTCGCAAGCGGCCTCCGCCTTGGCAGAGACACTCAATCTCCGTAGGGTTTTCCTCACCCATACCGAGCCCCCTACGAGTGGTGGTGGTGGAAGCAGTCCACGAAGCTCCTCGCTGAACCCCCCGCACCGCAGGGCCCCAAGCATCTTTTTCGGTGATACGTTTGATGCACGACGGCGTGGTGTACCTCCTGGCAGCCCCAACACCGCACCTCCGCCTCACGGTCATACAGGCTCCCTGAGCAACCAATCTATCCATGAAGACAGAAGATGTACAACCCCTTCCCAAGTCCTCCAAAAACATATCCCCGATAAGTGCGACCCCTCACCTGACTGCACACCCCACCCTGACAAGGAGGGTCCTCGTCACCATCGTCGTTCCCGCACCGCTGCCTATCACGATCGGGCACAAACTCTGAACACAAACATACGCAAGGTCGGCGAGACGCAAACACGCGCCGCAACCCATTCGCACACCGATCAATCGTTCAATATTCGCTCTCCTTCTACTAGTGTGACTGAGCGATTCAGTGAAGTGACCGGCAGACTGATGGACGCCAGCGCCGCTGGACAGGCGTCGGACGCCGGTCACACCGTTGGCAACCGCAGCGGGGCGACCGCGCGCTCGCGTGGTGAGTACGGCAGCCTGATGGATGCCAGCGCCGCTGGACAGGCGTCGGACGCCGGTCACACCGTTGGCAACCGCAGCGGGGCGACCGCGCGCTCGCGTGGTGAGTACGGCAGCCTGAAGGACGCCAGCGCCGCTGGACAGGCGTCGGACGCCGGTCACACCGTTGGCAACCGCAGCGGGGCGACCGCGCGCTCGCGTGGTGAGTACGGCAGCCTGATGGACGCCAGCGCCGCTGGACAGGCGTCGGACGCCGGTCACACCGTTGGCAACCGCAGCGGGGCGACCGCGCGCTCGCGTGGTGAGTACGGCAGCCTGATGGACGCCAGCGCCGCTGGACAGGCGTCGGACGCCGGTCACACCGTTGGCAACCGCAGCGGGGCGACCGCGCGCTCGCGTGGTGAGTACGGCAGCCTGATGGACGCCAGCGCCGCTGGACAGGCGTCGGACGCCGGTCACACCGTTGGCAACCGCAGCGGGGCGACCGCGCGCTCGCGTGGTGAGTACGGCAGCCTGATGGACGCCAGCGCCGCTGGACAGGCGTCGGACGCCGGTCACACCGTTGGCAACCGCAGCGGGGCGACCGCGCGCTCGCGTGGTGAGTACGGCAGCCTGATGGATGCCAGCGCCGCTTTAGAGGGAGAATGTCGTGTAGATTGTGCAGAAGATGACGTGGTATGCACACGGGGGAGAGTATTGGTGCCTAGTGGTGGTGTCTCTACTTCTCCGCAGATTTGTTCTGACGGAGGTGTGAGCAGTCTTGTTTCATTCGATGTGTCAGAGGTTAGCAGGGTTTGTGAGCCTTGCGGTGTCCCACCGAGGAGTGGTGAGGGCCGTGTGAGTTCCACATTGATCTCGGCCTGCGACTGCAGTCCAGGGTTTAGCGGGGTGGAAAGCTCGGTTGCTGACACGGAGGAGTTGAGGGATGCGCTTCACCGACTTGGAGAAAAGCAGGTCTCTGGCATGAAGGAAAATACCTCATGCACGTTTGGGGAGCCTGGATGTCGGTGTGCTACCGTGGTGTGCCACCTCCACGTGAACGGGGGTACGAGATCACACGCCCGCCAGCCTGTGCCGGTACGCCCAAACGATGCTCAGGGGCGTTCAAAGTTGTTCGATCGCTCCGCCTTGGAGGCCAACCCAATAAAAAAGGCGTCATTGGGGGGATTACAGAATACCAAATTTCCTTCACCCCCTTCACCGCACATCAGAAGGTCCGAAAATGCTACACAACCGATGTTGCATGACTCTGAAGATCGCGTCCCTAGTGCGAAGGTGGATGCGCGCAGGAGGAAAGCCTCAGGGTGTGTCGGATCTAGTTCTCACCGCATGGCGTCTTCTTCACAGGTGCGAGGCAGAAAGGCTGCGTCTGCCCAGCCATCCACAAAACTGGTTGGCAACACGGCACAGTCAGATGCAACGATATCGCCTCCGACAAACACCACGCATTCGTCTCGATACAAAAAAAACGAAAGAGGCCGCTCCAAGTCGCTCCTGGGAGAAGATCAGTCTGTGCATCACGTGACGGTCCTCGTGGACCCCTGCAAGAGCGGAGATGTCTTTGTGCATAATATGATTGGTGCTTTCTCTGCACGTGGAGGTTCACCAAACAGAAAGGGTTGTGGGGATGCATTCCCCGTCTCCGAGGGTGCCGACTGTTACCACGTCACCAGCTCCTTTGCATTGGCCCCTGTTTCCATACTGAACGACTCAGCAGGCATCCATCACATGAACCACAGCAAGACAGATTCTGCACCAGTAAGGTCACAGCCCGTTGCTGTAGTGGGTGGGAAGGAAATCTCAGACCCCTCCCAACTTTTGGCTGAGGCTACGCCCGACAAAAGCCTTGCGATCAATCTCACGTTCTCCACACCGCGGCTGCCTCCGGCGGCGGACATCAATGCGATCGATGATGCAACCGGCGCTGAGTCTCGCACGATGCCTCAAAACATGACTGCGGTGCTCCTTGGTGGTGCAGCACCGTCCGATCGCTACTCCACGATAGAGGAACCACCAGAGAACCCAGAAGACTCGAAGGATTCCCAGGAAGACCACGAGTCGACCGTCAGCGTGGATATCCACACCAAGCATGCAGATCTTACGACGCTTCTGTGCCACTCACGGTTGGAGGCAAGTCATGTGGTGCGTAGCCGCCCTTCTCTTCTGGAATCTCCTGCTCCAGGCCCAGGACCCGGCGTGTCGGGGGTGCATTTCTCCGAAAAGACGGCAGTGGATTGTGATCAAAATACAAAGAATGAGGCCACTGATGTTCTCGAACGCCGCACAGGCAGCACCGACGACTCCACTGATAGCGAAACGGCAAAATTTGATGATATTGGGATGCGCGGAGCCATGGTGCAAGAGTCTAGCGTCGAAAAAAGTGACCTACTGATGGCGTGCTCCCCAAGGCGTCGCCTCGCCCAGTCTCCTCGCTCATCGCCGCCGAGGAGCGACCAAGCCAACCGCGATCCCTCGATACAGCGAGAACAGCGCCAAAGACGTTGCACAATTCTTGATATTCCCGATGTTCCCTATGTGGATTCGCCGGATGTTTCTACGACCTACGACATCGCCGAAGCACGTCGTAAGGAAAAGCAGCACGCATTGTGTGTTCGGCGCTGGGCACAGCGAGGTCTGCTCTGGCAGCGACAGGAAAATTTGGCGCAGCACTATGAGGAACATCTCCGTGCCCATGGCGTCCAAACGAGAATGTGTTGAAGCCCTTAGAAGGATTATGAAAAACAAGGGAAATGTGTCGCTTGATTCTGCTAAGTATCTAAGCTGAACAGCACGAAGGCCTCCATGCCCGTGCATGCGCGCGCGCTCCCCACCCCCGGCTCCACTGTCTCTTTACGATGATGATGACTACTTCCCCGAGTGAGTGCATAAACATATTTGTTGTCGATTTTCTTCCTCTTGTAGACCTCTTCTTGTTTTTTCTCGTGGATCATAAAACCCATATCAAGGAATGCGTATATATATATATATATATATATATATATATATAATATAATATAATATTTGATAGTCAAACGGAGCGGCGAGAGTAAGGGAAGAGAGAGAGAGAGAGACAACCCTCGCAAAACAAAAAAAAAACAGCATCTACGATCCTCGGGCACCGTTCACTCGATATATATTTTTTATGCATTTATGCTCTTGATAGGTCCGTCGATACTCGGGGAGGGGAGGTCTGTTTTTCTGCGCTCCAAGTTGTTGTCGCAGTAGCGACCTTTAGGCTTTCAGAAAAAGGAGTGTACCTGTTATTGTGTGTGTGTGTGTGTGTATGTGTGTGTGTGGTACACAAGTGAAAATCTACCTCTGTGCTCTTCATCTCGCCTCCTCCCTTCCTCAGTTGCCTACTAATTTCGACTTCCTATACATCCTCTCGAGTTATTGTTTTTTTTTTTTCCTCGTATGTTTACGTGGATGGCAAAAGAGAGTGTTTGAGAAGGAGCATGACGAGATTTTAATATTACGAGAAAAGGAGGGCAGCGGGAGGGGGAGAAGGGCACTATCACGTCCCCTCCCCTCTCTCACGCTTGTTCTATTTTTTTTTTTACAATATGTTTTTGTCACCCAAACTCCTTTTTTTCCCCCTTTTGATGCAACACCGAATTTCTTGTCACCAAAATCCGTGGTGGACGACAACCGTCGCACTACAAACAAAAGACCTATTAGCTCAGTTGACCCTCATGAGGAGGTCTCCCTGAGTTCAACTTTTTCCCCCTTCCCTCCCTTTGCGCCACCTGAGCGGAGTTTCCCACCGGTCCCTTCTACCCGGAAATATGCATTATGGTGCTCTCATCTCATACCTCTTCATCCTCCGCCCATCGGCTGAGGTCATATCCACGAACTAAAGACATATAGAAGGATCACGTGGAGCTAACGTGTGCATGGGCTTCATCGGATATTGCATGGATTGGTAGGCACTGTACACGACTAGATCCTAATATTAGATGTGCAGGCAACTGGGAGAAAATGATTTTCCTTTTTTTGTTACTGCTGTTTATTGATGGGGTGCCAGCGCTGCCGCGGCGTCTCAGATCAGAAGCCGCGTAGCAGATGAAGCGAGAGAAGTCACCCACGCTGCAGGACATTAAAAAAAAAAAAAGCTTCAATTACATTTTTATTTTCCGGTGTTATGGCGCATATTTTATTTTATGTATTTATTTTCCCCATGGGTCACTCTATCTTCGCCGACAGCGCATGCGCTGCTAGTCACCTTACCTGCACCACTGCTCTCCGGATCATTTTTTTATTTTTTATTGTTTTGTGGGATTGTTTTATAGGGCTTCTTTTCCAGTAATTATTTCATTCGCCTTTGCTCAAGAGCTTTTGACTTTTTCCTGGTTATCTGTAGTGTTACTGTTTCTCCCCCCGGGGCGGGAAGTCCGATACAGCATTCGGTGCGTGCAAGTGTCATTCCCCATTCAGTGTGCCGCATATATATATATATATATATATATATTTTAATTGCATACCCCAGAAACCGTATCGAGTGAACTACTTCACGCATGCCTCACGATCCAAGCACAGTCACTCAAAGAAAGACACCTCTGGAGAAGAAGCAATGAAATAGACATACAAATAAACAGCAACAACAAAAAAACAGAGCCTTTGTCGTTTCGCGGCGCACGACCACGTGCATCTCCGCACACACCCTATCTCCGTACCGATCTCCTCTGCCTTTTTATCTATTACATACTGTTAAATGTTTCAAAAACCTTTTATTCACCATGTGGTCATCATTGAATTTTTGTGTGTGTGTGTGTGTGTGTTCGGCTCTGTCCTCTCCCGTCACGATCGTTGAAAAAGAAGAAGGGAAGAAGGCAGGGGAGCGGAGAGGAGACAAGTACGCAGTCTTAAAACGAGACTGGTGGTCTTCCTTTCATTTGTTCCGAAAAGGGGCGAAGAAGAAACCATATTCTAAAAAAAAAAAAAAGATACGCGTCGAACGCGGGGTAGGTGGCATCGCTCGATGATCTTGTTTTCCTCAAAGTGTCGCGTTGACGCGCTCGTCGCATCACCTATGATTTGACTCTGTTTTGTGTGTGCGTATGAGAAGAAAGTTGACATTTTTCCCTCTGCGTGTACTTCAACAAATTTTGACCCTGCCCCTTTCCCCCCCCCCCACACACACACACGACGACTACCCCCACACACACACACAC
>CM007315.1:994084-1006212 GCA_000333855.2 Endotrypanum monterogeii | reverse complement strand
GTAGAAGTAAGTACGTACTTACCTTTCCTTCTCGTCGTACGTACTACTAACTTAACTTACCTACCGTCCCGTCCCCCCCTACCCCCCACCCACCCACCACACACACTACGTACTCCCCACCCCACCACACACACACACGTCGCCCCCCCCCACCCCACACACACACGTTGCCCTCCCCCCTCTCATCTCCCCATCCGACAGAAGTCATCTTTTTGCGACTACGTGGAGGAAAAGCAGCGCATACCCACACACATTTCAAATATAAACATATTACATATATATATATATATTTATTTATTTATTTACATACAGCGGAGCTCCTTGTAGGCAAATTCTCTCTCGACCCTTCCCTCAAACATACACGCACACTCACGGACGCTTAAAGACTGATGCAGAATATCAATTCTTGACTATATATACTCATTTTTTTCTCTTGAAGTTAGGTGCCCGATCATCCTCCAGCCCACCTGTAGCTGAGGCGAAAACTGACACTTGTGATGTTTTTTTTGTCGTGTTTTTGTACCGAATTCTCATAACAGGCTGCGCCCCCGTCTGCCTTCTGTGCTGCACACCGACAGGGAACGTCTTAGGGATTCACTAATTGAATCACATCATGCGAAGCGATTATTCCCTCCTTCTCTGTCAGAATCAGCCTTTCCTATTCGTTGCTGCACTCATAAATCAGTAGGGTGCTGGGCAGCGTTGTTTCTCCTTTGCAGACGGGGGCACTCTTTTGAAGAACAAATTTTAAAAAATGCTTGATAGGGGCAACGCTTTTTGGAAAAAAACCAAAAAAACTCTACTCAAGCCCATTCAGCTGTCCAGCACCAATGAAGACGGCGCAAAAAATGCATTCTTTAGCTTAATATCCCGCCCTCCCTCGCACACCACTCATGTACTATCCAGCGAGTGGAAGGAGCCCTTCCTTCTGCTTCCTTGCACACCAGAGAGCGTAACCGGCGCGGGATCGGCTGCGAAGCATTCTGAGACTAAGGGCGAAACCCCTGTAAATTCTGTTGTGGGTCAATCAAATCAACATCACGTCACAGATGATGGAAGGCAAGGCACAGGTGTACTCCCTATCGAAGCCGCCGCGCGGACTCCCAGCTCACTAGACGCATCATCAGACCGCCAACCACGGCTCGATGCCCAGCAGACGAGGAGTGGCGACCCTGTTCAGCCCCTCAGTGTGCCCTCGCAGAATGCCAATGCGTCTTTTCTGCCTACACTGCGTGAAGGCAAACAGCCCCCACAACTGCCACGCGCCAAGATTCCGCCTTCTCCCTCCAGGGCCACCGAGTCCGCACCGAAGACTACAAATGAAGAATTCTATGGGTATACGATGTTAAATCGAATGATGATGGGCAGTCTCCAACTTGTAGAGGATACCAAGTCACTCAATTCGCCTGATCACAGAAATATGCCAAGGGACAGAAAAGAATCTGTGCCCGTCGTCCTCACACCGTTGCCGCAACTGACACTGGCCACCTCGCTGCCAGATGGCGCATTTTTGTCTGTTCCTCAGCCAAGCGAAACTTTGGACTCGAAAGATAAAACAGAAAACAACCGCCCCAGGGGCGGCCCAAATGCACGCCTTGATAGCGGCGCGAGCTATGTCGATGATATCAATCCTGTGCAGACGCACACGAGTCCCCATCGTGGCGAGAAAGCAGAAGCGGCCACGAAGGGCAGTCATGGCACAGCAACGAAGCCACCATTATGGATAGGGGGCACGAAAAATGGGCGAGCCACCGACGTCTCTACCTCTCGGCCGTGGTACTCCACAGCACGCGTCGTTCCTCCTCCCAGGGACTCCGCGGATGTGCGCTCTTCTCAGCACCGCAATTCCAACGAGGCCTCAAATTTTTCTCGGAGTGACCACACGTCGCTTTTTAACATTACCTCCAGCGACCACACCAGCGGAACGCTAACCGAGTACTACAAACAAATCCCATCCACGCGATCGACTGTGAAGAGGGGGAGCCTATTGTCTTTCCCCAGCACCAAGTTGAGCTCCCTCAAAGGGCAGATGAGCTTCATGTACCCGAAGGCGTGCGAAGAAAAGGATTGTGAAACCCCAAACGCCGAAATGGGTAATCTAGTGCAACGAAGCATCCCTGAATCTTTAGATGGCGTCCACCCGCATCTCGCTCATGAGCAAGATGTTGTGGAATGCAGCGTAGACAGCGAAACACTCGCGCCATCAGTGTTGCGCCGCGCTCGTGAGCTGCCCCCGTCGAGGTGGAAATATGTGGCTATGGTCGTGAGAAAAGTAGAAGCGGTAAAAAACGTTGTAAGGGCATCGCGCACGCAGCCACAGCGAACCTCGAGTGGGCAGCATGCCCCGGAACTCAGCGAGGGTCCACAAGGTCATGAGCAAGGGGATTTCTTTCACTGCACTACACCCCCGACTCCCGTTAGCTCCCACACCAGCTCAGAGGGTTGTCAGGATACGGAGAGTGACGAAGAGGAGGTTTCGGTGTACGGTGACGAGGATGGGAAGTTGTTGATGGCGCTCAATACGAGTGAATTGTGGACGGACTATTACCGATCGAGCGAGAGCCATAACAGCTTCATCTTGTGTGAAACCGGAGCCACCGGTGCGAATCATGGCAGGTCCCACCGGCAAAGGAGAGGTAGTAACCTATCGGCGGCCTCTATGCAGTGTTCGTCGCAGAATTTCAGACCTGTATCCAGCACCACTGTACATGTACAATCCGATCCATCGCAGGCAACAGATACGTCTACAGCGGAGGCCGTGCAGCAGTCGCCTGCGTACGATGTTGCACGTAGCGGAGGGGGTACTGGACGCCACATGCACGCCAGGGGCAACCCGTATCTGTCTCCGGACTACCAATACTACGTGCCTGATCGGAGACTGCAGCACCCGATACCCCCTCAGGAAATCGTGGATCGCCAACGCCAGCTGCTGTTTCACCAGCAACAGCAGCGCCGCCACTACTTGCCTACCCGGGGCTACCAGAGTCATATGCCTACTCCATATCTCTCCTCTCCGCGAGAACAACGAGGTCCGACTGAGAGTTCGCAGGATAGTCAAAAAAACACCAAGAATCCAGAGCCGCAGCCGGATATCTACAGCGGACGCAAAGTATACCGGAAAAGATCTGATAATATGAAGCTTATTGCACTTGCGGGAGTGCGCCTGAGTGATGCCCGATACGTAGACTCACCGAATTGGCAGAGCCTCAAATTACAAGATCGAAGAGCTGAAAGGAAACAAAGGGGCAAAGGAGAGTGAAGCATTTTGTTTGTTTGTGTGTGTATGTGTGTGTGTGTGTGTGTGTGTTTCTCTTTTCCATAGTATTTTTATTTTTTCATTTTTTCTACATATTTCGTTCTTTCTTTTTTCTAGCTGGTGAGCTCTTTTTCTCATGTTCATACAAAAAAAAAAAGGCGTACGGCTTTACGAATGAACTGACGACAAAAGTTTGGCGCATCCGTGGAACACTTCCTCACAATCTCCCGTTTCCCAACGGTTCCAACGTCCTCTGTCTCCTCTCCTTTTTCTCATTCTCCGGACTCTGTGTCTAGAGAATAGAATGTATTAAAAAAAAAAAGAGCAACAAGAGGGAGAAGCCATATTTTTTTTTTTACACGGAAATAAGGAAAAATCGGTGAATCGGGCGATGGTGGGGATAAAAGAGATCAGAGTGAGCATAGCGGCCGGGCGTGTGCCTAACCATTCATCTTGCTGGAGGGCAGTGAGGAGGGGTAGGCATAGGGACCTGCTCCGTATCCTCTATTCTATACCCTCCCCCCTTTCACACACACACACACACAAAGGAATCTTCAAAGTGCTTGCTTTGTCAGCATATCAGGAATGCGACTGTACAGCGAAGGGCCGAGATAAACTCCTCAAATCCGTTTGTTGTTGTTGTTGTTTTTGTTGTTATGAATGTTTTCTCGCTCAGCATTAGAAGCAGTAGGTGTGAAAAAAAAAAAGAAAACAGTACGCAATGAGCGGGGGAAGTCAGTACCGGCGTAACCCCGAATATATACATATATATTTTTTTATTTATTTATTTGTTTACCATTTCCTGACAGGTACGTAAATATATATATGTGCTTCTTTGAATTCTCCAGAGCACAGGCAGTGTTGGTGAGGAAAAAAATTGTATGCTTTCTGCACGTCTGGCGCTGCTCCCACACGACATACTCGAACTTGACAACTCGATTGGAATGTGAGAAGCAGAAATTGTGTTGTGTCAAAGTTTAAAAGATGCTGTGGTGAGGGGAGGGAAAAAATAAAACGGAAAAAAAAAGAAACGATATCGATGGCTGCTCCTGCCCACCCCCCTCCTCCTACTGCCACACACTCGCTGGTGCGAAAAGAACGTAAAATTTAAAAAAGAAAAAGCATGCATAGTTTTGTTACCGGCACCTTTTTCTGTGTGTGTGGGGGGGGGGATGTGGGTGTAACATTTTTTTCTATTTTAGCTGCACGTTTTTTACGCCCACGGGCAAGATGATTTTTTTTTTCTTTCGCGTTGCGACTATCTTCACATCCCTGCGATGCTTTGCTGAAGACAGATCGTGTTTTATGTCCTCCTTCCTTATTTGATATTCATTTTGTTGTTGTTGTTACTCTCGATTGTGCACGACTCCCATTCTCATTATGACTTGGCCTTCTTCAGTATCATCGTTTGTTGTGATTTTTTAGGTCTCGTTTTTTTTTTTTTTCTACATCGATATATATTTATATATAAATATTTTTTTACGCTTTCCTCCCCCTCCCCTCCCCCATTTCCCGATACGCAGATACACCTTTTCAACTCATCTCTGTGGCTTCCTTCTCATTTTGTTTATCCCCCCAATTACCTTAACACCACCTCAAACAACAACAAAAGAAAAAAAAAAAGGGGGTGAAGGATGCATCGTTCTTGACCTGAGATTGTCGACTCTCTCGATCTTTTTGTGCCTCTTCATCCCCTGTGGATTGATATTGATATGAGCTACCAGGGATAACTACTCGTTCTTTCCCACCCGGAAGTTCACTTCTCCCCTCTTTTTTTTTTTCCACTATCTGCTGCTCTGCATCTCTTTTGGATAGCAGTCAATCGATCTTTATTGTGTGTGTATGTGTGTGTTTCGATGAGACGCATATGTCGATGAAAAAAAAAAAAGATGCGTGTGCATTTATTAATTTTTTTTTATACCTTGATGTGTGCAGGAGAGCGGAGAGGCGGGTGAGGAAGCTCAACTCGTTACGCTTTCTTTCTTCCTCTCTGTTCTGTGCTGTACTCAACATGCTCTCGCGCGAAGACGCCGTCTCGCAGGTCACCACTGCAGTTGCATTCGGGTTTTCGGCACGAGTTGTATCCAAGTCATCTACACAAATTTTATTTTCGAAGTTAACAATGATTAGGTTGATTTGAAAAAGGACATGAGCACTCAACAACGCGTCAATGTTGATGTCAGACGTGTATCAGCTGCGGTGCGCTGAGTCTCTACTACAGAGGCGCCCCCCCCCCCCATGTACCCGAAAGTATGTCTGCACCTCTCAGCAGTACGGAGGGGGTATTCATCCCATCTCTGCCCAACACGTCGGTCATCGATCATGAGGAGGATCCTCCGTCCTCTAAGCTTCTTCGTGTGGAATTGTTTTCTCTCAGCTCATCATGTCTTTTCTACCGCTTCTCCTCCCCTCCCCTCCCTTCCCTCCGTCTCTCATACACGAACACAGAAACTAAAGACCTGGCGAACTATATATAGTTATATTCGCTGCCGAATGTAGTCTTCAAAATAAACTCATCACCGCTGCTCTCTGCCTCACACGATCTTTGGAATTACAACATTTGTCCTTTTTTATGTTTTCTGCAAGCACACACGCACACACATATATATATATATATATATATATATATATATATATATTTATTTATATTTATAAACCAGTTCCTCTTGTGTAGGTCGATATTCGAGAACTGGGAACAAGAAAATCCAATACGTCACATCCAAGAAGAAAGATATTACAGGGAGCATCTTCGGGGAGAGGGAGCTAACTTTGGAATAATATACTTCAATCCTTCTCTCCCCTCTCCTCTTTTTATCTCGCTTTCCGTTTTTGTATTGTTTTTATTGTTGTTGTTACTGTTCTGTCTTCTCCGTAGTGTTTTATTATTATTTGGAGAAGAATAGGGAACTTTAGCTTTTCTGTTATTCCCTGTGCATACATCACTCACGACAGTGAATATCCCATTCTCTTTTTTTTTTGTTTTTGTTTTCCCGCTCTTATCGCGCATTTCAGTAGCACATTGTCTTTGTCCTCTTGGCCCCTTCTACTTGTTATACCCTTCTGTTACCCCCTACCGTATTCGCTCTCCTTTGTGTGTGTGTGTGTGTGTGTGTGGGTGTGTGTGTGGGTGTGTGTGTGGGTGTGTGTGTGTGGGTGTGGGTGGGTATACTCCCCTCAGCCTCTATAATCCTTCATCAACCCCACCCACCCCTGAACTTTGACTCTTTTCTGGAAGTGGCAGAATTACATCAAGAAACGAAACGATAGTCGAATAATTGACTATATAAACATATATATATATATATATATATATATATATATATACTTCTAAAAAGAAAAGCACTTCGCATGTGTATCTGTGGATCTCTTTGCCACCCTATTTCTTTCCAGATCAGCGTTTTTTCTCTCCCACTATGTATTAGTTTCATTGTCTACTAGTTGGCAACACTACTCTTGATTTACATTTACATTTTGATTAAACCCATATAAATATATATATAAATAAATATATATATATGTTTTTACCTTTTTTTTTTCCATTTATAGAATCGAGTGGTATCGTCAACTCGATTTACTTAACGTTTTCTCGATTTTTATTTTCGGATTTCTCATTTTTTTAAATTCTTTGTGCAGGCGTTTCCTGAAATTATTCTGTATCTTCTCGCGTGGCCATTCCCCGTTTTTCTGGCCCTGACTCCAAACCACAGCACATGGGCATCCCCTTATTTGTCTCAGTATATAGCTTAGAAAGTGTGGAAGTGAATGTATGTATATATATATATTTTTGCTTGAAATTTATCGCATGTGTGTATCTCGATACGCATTATTGCAAATCACATCCTTTTGTCTGTCCACCGAGAGCCCTCTCCCCTCACTTCCCTCTCTTTCTTCTCGCATTGTGTGTGTGTGTGTGTGTGTGTGTGCTTGCATTGATACTGCCTCTTGCTTTGTCCCGGCGAAACGACATCCCCTGTTCGCCGCCACCCCCCCCCCCCGCCAATCCCTCTCTGATGGTGCTGGAACGCCTCTCGAGTTGTTGCGACCCACCAGCAGAAAGGATTCCAAGGCAATCGAAGAGCCCTTAAAGGGGCGGTCGCTCAGCATCGTCATCTCTGTGGCCTCCTCTACGGGACAACGATCAAGCGGTACCCCCCTCGAAAAAAAAAAATTTAAATCAAATAAAAAGCAAAAATTGAAGGATGGGTGTTGTTTGCAAGCGGATCCGAGGCAGCTCATCCCCGACTACGAACATCAACGAAAGGCACAGTCACCGGAGTAAGTCTGGAAAATTTGCGGTTCATCCTTGGAGCTATCAAACACGCGTCTGTTGCCACACTGCGTCAGATAACGATGGAATGTGTGATGGGTGCGCGGAGAGTGACGTGAGCATGAGGCGTCTCTCTGAAATCGAGATTGTGGGCCTGCATGCTTGCGAGGCGACCCCAACCAGAAGGGGGACCTCAAGAAAAAAAAAAAAAAGCACCCCCTAACAGCACCTTCCTTTTCCAATGGAGCAGCCCTCGCCTCAGTGGCGTCATCAGCCTCGATAGCTCCAGCTGAACATGTTCTTGGCTATGAATTTGACAGCACCTTCAGTATTCTTTCTTCAGACTCCACGCGCTGCTTACGGCGCGTAGAGAATATTGAGCCCGATGACTTCCGTGCGATCGTGGCGTGCACACACTCCGCAGCGGCAATGCAAGACGAAGAAATGATGAATACCCTCTACAGGAATGGCGCGAGCAGTGAGAGTGACGAGGATGCGAGGCAGCCTCTTGTAGCGTTGGCGGGAACTGTAGTGAGGATCATCAGGACCACCTCAAGGTTTTCACACGGGCTTCAAGGTGAGGTTTCCTTTGGCTCCTTCTCCACCGGCAGCCCCCCTCGACGCTCTTATCAGAAGCAGAACATGCCCTTCGCATCTATGTATGAACCGGAATGTTTACCTCATCGAGGAGCCCCCCGTTCTAGTATGGTCAGTGTTCGCTCCTCCTCGGAGTCCTCACAAACAGCTGACAGCACGGATTTCACTAAGAGCTTCTACGCAGTGTGCTCCACTGAGTCCTCGACGTCCGAGGAGCACACGATGTGTGCGCCAGTACCGGCATCGTGCACGACATCAGCGCCACACGCGGAAGAGAAACGCGGTTGGGCCCCGGCGCCGGCGTCACCCACGATAATCAGAGAGGTGCGCCGGCCATGGAGACAACCGCCGCGCACTATCAAAGATGAAAAAGCGGTAAGCGTTGAAAGCAAAGAGAGTGGGAGTGTCTGGCCAGATCAGAGGAGACATTTCAGGCATTTTATGTGGAGAGGCTACAATCCCCAGGCGAGACCATCGCTGGCGCTGCCACCACGGGCCTCGCTTCTCCCTCGGTCGAAGATTGGCAAGCAATGGCTGCAACCAAGGATGCAGGGACCTAAAAGCTACCTGTCGCACACTCCTTCATTGAACGTGGAGATGATGCTAGGGTACTCTTTGAGAAACACCCGTCTCGTTACATCGCCTGACTGGAGTTCTGTAGAGAGACTGGATGAGCACTAATTGCGCCTGATACACCTCCCCGAGGCGCCCCCCCCCCTGCCTCCCCCCGGCGGTGTCGTGCACAAGGTGTCTGCGATGAGGCAAAGAGGGTCGGGATCCCCACAGCCGGCAACCCGCGTTGGGGCGAGTGGGGAGGGGGAGGTGGACGGCGCGCGCGGATGGAAAAATATCTTTGGATTACATTTAAGATGATTCGCTCAGAAAAAGGTGAACTCTGCTGTTTTCCATGACGAGCACACGATTCGAGCAACAACCATTAAGGGCCTTCCCACCTCCCCCTCCCCCCTCCTCCTTTTTGTTCATGTAGGAAAAGAAATATCTGGGTAACGGACTGTACTGGACAAGCCATCATTGTTTCTCTCGAGGCGTTCACGCTGCACCCACGACTGCCATATTACAACTGGCTCATGTACTTCATCACCGGCCACACATTACCCAGAACACATATAAAAGAAATCAAAATACAAGAGAAGATGTATGACTGAGTAGGGAGAATAGAATGGGGGTTTAAGGCTTGATGCAATATTATTCCCCCTTTTTTGTTGTCCTATCCCACCTCCTCCTTTCCACCCATAAATATATGTATACACACACATATATATTTATGTGTGTGTATACATCGATCGACTGATTTTCTCAAATTTTGTTACCCCTGGTTCTGCATTCATTTTCCCCGACTACACTCGCTAATGAGATTTTGATGTTCTCTGGCGAGAGGGAGATGGCTCCTTCCATCCTCTGATTCGGGAAATTCCCATTTTGTGCTCCCCCCCCCCCTTCCTGCCCTCGGACAAGGAAAAACGTTGCACTTTGTTATCCATTAGTATCGAGCTCTCTTTTTTTGTGTTTTTTTTCTGTTTTCATGCTCGATTTTTCACCCCCGCCCCCCGCCCCCCCCCCCTCTTCTTCTCACCTCGCCTCCCCAAATAGCCGCACACTGTAAAGAAAGTGGGAGAAGGTGGGCACGATATAATCAGAAACACATGCAAGCCTTTACATGCACACACACAGGTAAAGAATCATACTCAGACTGCACATAATAGGCAAATAGATTACAATATTCCGATGGCGACTCGTTATGTATGTGTTTCCTTTTTTGTATGTTCATGATTTACTTTTTCTGCGCCTCGTGTAGTCTCTTGTCATGGCACATAGCTCATATTTGTGGTGTGTGTTTGTCCCGTTAGTCGAGGGTAGACAATATTGTGTCTCCATTGATCTCCCCCCCCCCCATACTCCACCACCCACCCCTTTTATATGTTTATTCATGTTTACATATAATACATATACACATATATATCGGATTAACATATGTGAACATCTATTCCCCCCCCCCTTTGGAGTGGGAGAGCACGGGAGGGTACCCGCTCTTTACAGTTCAACTCCGCTTTTCTTCTGCTTTTTTTTTCTCAGTGGACGGGCAAATTGGCGCTCACCATTTCGTTTGATTATTCCTTGGGACCTATATACTAAATATATATATATATATATATATTTATATATTATGGTTTTCTTGACAACTTTAATGCCTAGGGGGGGGGGGGGTTGATGTGTTCTTGTCACTGATTATCCGGTGAGGCTGGCTAGGCTTGTTTGGAAGACATCTCGTTGACCAGCGGAATTCGGCGGTTGTTTGGCTCCTACTGGAGAAGACTCGTCCTCCCGCTCCTGTCGCTCTCGGTCTCCCTCTACTCGACAAGAATGTCTTGACCGTCACGGAAGGTGAGCCACGCGCTTTGTGTGCACATAAACGTCGTTAGATGACACCCTTCTCTCTCCATCAAAGTATTCAACGCACTTCAGCATGCCTCGGTGCGAAGGGAAGAAGTGCGCTCTCACCAAAGCCGCACATAACAACGTGTTTCCCTGTAGAAGGACACGCAAAGACGTTTCTCGGATTTGCGTCTTGTTCTCTCCCCTCTCCCCTTTCCCCCACTCCGTGGGGCGCCCATCAATGATTTTGATTGTGCATGGCGGGTGGGCACAGTGGTTTTATGCTAAAGCAACAAGGTAATGAAAATTTGACTACATATTTCTTCTGTTGCTGTTTTTTTTTGTTTCTTTGTTTGCTTTGTTTTGTGTGTGTATGTGTGTGTGTGCGCGCGCGCGCGGGGGTATCCTTCCCTTAATAGATCATAAGGGGTTCCAGGAGAACTCCCTGTCGTGAGGGAGGGGAGGAGGGTAGCGTCTCTGAGCACTATAGAACGATTTTTATTCAATGGCATTGTTGTGGACCTAGGCTCACATAAAAAATGGGGCACGTTCTTGGCTTCTTCTCCTCTCCATCCCCCACCCTCCACCCTTGTCCTCTGAGCACCACACATTTTTTTTTTTTACTATTGTATGCGCCTGTAGACGAGTGCACGGGGGGGGGGGGTCGGGAGTGCTGCGGTGAGAATCTGTTTGAGGGGGAGGTAATTTAAAGCCTGTCCACCTTTGGTGGTGATGATGATGATACTGCCGTGGAAGAGGCTCCGAAACATGGCTGCCTTTTCCCGCGCAAGTACTGATTTTTCAGAGGATAAAACCACAGTAGATGTGACAGGGGTGATGAAAAAAATAAAAAATCTTATCTGTAGCACCAAGCGATGCATGAATTTTTTTTTTGTAGCATACTTGCCACCAGACCGCCTCGGCCATTACCAGGAAAGCAACAAAGACTGGTGGGTGGTGTAGGCATTGCAGTGCAGGAGGGGGGAACCACCCCGGTGTCGACTTTGCAGCCAAGGGCAGCAATGTGCTTCGGCCAGCCGAAGACCTCCTGAGGAAGGACATCTCGCCGTGTGCAACTCCGCACGAATGACACCCTCATCCTCTCCTGCACCCTGCCGTCTACTTTTTTCCCCCTGTGAAACTTTTTCTCTGACACAGCTGTCGCCGAGTCGCTGACCCGATATGTACCAACTTATCACGAAACAAACAGAAAAAAAAACCTGATACCGATAACGCACACCAAGGTAAAGCCACGATGCGTTCGTGAAAAAAAAAAATCCGCTGCTCACATTGACAGTAACCTATAGAGAGCACCAACATCACACACCTCTTGCTGACCCTCCCCTCCCCCTTAACCACACTAAAGCCCTGGTACGTCTATCCGATGGGATAATAATATTTCATTTTGTGTATGCATCTCTGTTGGGGAGAAGCGACGAGTATTCACTGTTTAACTCACTCGATTTTCTATCCCCGTAAGCATATATATATATATATATATATATATATATATATATATACTCTCAGAGTAGTATATGTCGTCGTACTACTTAGTTTAGTAAGTAGTGTTCGTTTCTTCGTTCTTCCTTTCCTTGTTTCCTCTTCGTTCTTTGT
>CM007315.1:950536-994064 GCA_000333855.2 Endotrypanum monterogeii | reverse complement strand
CGTACGACGGTACGTACTACTCGTTGGTTAGGGTAGGAAGGACGACGTAGTACTTACTACTACGTTACTACTACTACTACTTTACTTACTACCGTACGACATATATATATATATATATATATATATATATATATATATACGTTCTCCAGAGAGTTATATGCTGTCACTATTTTGTAAGAATGTGGTTTTCTCGTCTCCTTTTTCCTGTTTGTCTCCTCGTTTCTCTGTTGATCTCCTTTGCACATGTCCGAATACCTCGCGCTACATTCGCAATACACAGGCCAACCTTTTTGTGTTTTTTTTTATATATCGCCCTTTTTTTTTTTTGCTGTTGTTCTGTTCAGTGAGATCGCATGCTCTGATGTTTTCCTCTATTCTTTTTTTTTTGTGTGTGTGTCGTGTGTGTATGCCTCCACCCTTCCCGGGATAAGCAAAGGGGGGGCCTCCTCCGCCCCCCCCCCTCCCTCCCTCCCCTCCTGTTCGCCGGGGTGCTCATGTGACGATACATTTTTTGCACTTGAGTATTCCTCCAGTTGCTGCTTCTAAGCTTTTTTTTTTTTCACTCTGCCCCTGTTCCTCCTAATGCCTGTGTGCATGGTCACCACGAGAATAGCTTGGTGGTGCATTGATGCAGCGATAGATAAAGAAAAAAAAAAGCTGCCTGATGTCCTCGCTCATCCCTTTTTTTTCCCACGCCTCCCTCCCTTATTCCCCTGGTGAGCTATGCACTCACTCACCTACTCATCTTAATAATAATTCTGATGATCAGACGAACAAGAGTGGTCTCTACGGCTGCACATGCAAGTGACACTGCTACCTTGGGGATACTCGAGAAAAAAAAAATCTGCACCATCCCAGCAGCGCTGTCGTCGGGGAACCATGATCCCCATGTGGAAAAAAAGAAAGGCGGGGAGGGTCGTTAGTACTTAGATATGTGCTACTCCTTCCCTCCCTCCCTTCCCACCATCTTTTTTTTTTTCTGTGCGAGCATCGACTTCCAACCCGCCACTCACTCTGCTCTGTGATAAAATGATATCTGCATCCCACGACATTATTTCCTCTCTCTCTCTCTCTTCTTTTTCTATGTCACGGTGTGCGACAAAAATGCGCGTCCGCCGGGCTACTACGCGCGTCCATGATCCATAGACATCCAGTCGAGAAATATATATATATATATATATAGGGCTTCGGAGAACACCTGAGCCTCCGTACACCAGGCCGAGGTCATCACAGCTCGCTGAAGCTCTCTATTCGCGGGACCCCTCCCCCCCTTCCCCGGCCATGGGCATGGACTCCCTGCCAGGCCAGTGGTCCCTCTCGGGGGATTCATCACAGCTCCAGTCTGTGGACTGGGAAGGGAGTCTTTCCGGTCTGAGAAATGGGTGGAGTCTGCATCGCAGCGGTATGGAAGAATGTCGAACCCCGGATAGCTTCGAGAAAATAATGCAGCTCATCAACGCAGAGGAACCGAGTTGGTATCTCGACAACGGCCTTGGTGCTCAAGGCTACGATCTGGGACACATCAACAACAAGGAAGGGAAACGCCCCGCCCAGAATGCAGAGGAAGCACGTGGAAGGCCTCTTCGCACCAGCATTGGCACGACATGGTATCGACGCCCAAGCCCCCTCCCACGTGCGGACAGTATTCTCTCACAGACTAGCGCAATAAAACCGGAGGCGGTGTCTGTGTGTGTGAAGGAACGGATCCGAAAGATCGAGGAATCGTGGGCGTCCCCGAGAGTCAGAGCAGAAGGAAGTCAGACATGTTGGCCAAATGAGCAACGCATCTCCTGCAGAAGCCGTCAAAGCGAGTTGTTCGCGGGACACGAGAAGTCAGCCCGACCATCCATAAACGGGTTTGTGAAGGGAGGTGCTTCTGCCAGGGGACCGGAGACAGGACGTAAGTATGCATGCCGCACCCTCCAGGAAATTCGCCCACTGAAGGGGACTGATGTCACTGGGAACTCTGTTGAGGCAACTAGGCGGACGGCCTCGAGCAGAGAAGACAAGCCAGGAAGTGCGGTGCGCGTCGATTACGAGCTGTTGAGGTCTTCTGTCTCGCCGCCCCCATATCTGGCCTACTCGGAAAAGATCAAAGGAGTCGCGCCGATCTCGCCGAAACACTCTGCAGAAAATGTTGTCTCGCAAAGCTTGGACTCCCCCCTGAGTCTCAGCTGTGCGCCCCTCGGCAGCTCCCCGGTATTACTCAGCTCGGTGATGACTTCATTTAGAGAAATTCACCAGCAGCCCTCCCCACCCATGAGCTTCCTGGTGGACAGAGGATACAGCCCCAACATCATTAGCCGTCCTCAGAGCCCGATACGGCAGTCGATGGAGAGCAGCGCTGAGAGCTCTACCCTCGAACGCAGCTCAACTAGTTCGGGGGAAAGCATGCGGTATAGCTTCTACGCGGACAGCAACGACATCATGAGTCATGCCGGCGAAGGAGGAGACCGAGCTGCGACGTGCATGCCACTGCATGAGAAAAGCACCGATCATCTGTACAACACCTCATGTATCGACCATAAACACTACTCTGGGTGTCGCGTTGACACAGATGAGTGCCCAGGTGCACCACTGGAAGCGAGAAACACCAGTTCTCCTGGTCAGCAGGACGACGTCGGTCCTGGTGGCCTCGCTCGTGAGGGGATCGTCAACTCTAACGTAGTAGTTGGAGGCACCATGTCTCTGCTGGCCGCTGTCATGCAAAGACGAAAAGAACGCAAGCGGTGCGTGACCATCGTGGAACCTACCGCGATGTCTTCTCCGCCACGAAAAATATCAGCCAATCGCATTTTATTGAAGAAAAAGAGGTCCGAGGAAGAGCTCCATGAACCCTCGGGGCAAGGAAGAACATCTGTGCAGTGGGAAAAAAAAAGACGACCCCGTCCCCTCTTGGCCTCGCCCCACAGACCAGAACTCATACCAGCAAGTGACTCATTACCTGTCCTCCGTGCACGCAAACCTGCTCCGTCCGAGAGAAGTGGGGTATCGCCGCTGGACGTGTGTTTCTCCACTGCTCGTCGCCGGACGTTAAATGAAGCCACGTCTAGGCCTCGCACGTTGACACCCATAAAGAAGTGAAACGAGATACACACACACACACACACACACAAAGATACGCCACCCTCACCCCTTCACGGCAGATCCGTTTGTACTGGTCGGGCAACTCGTGTAGCTAGTAGAACGTTTGAGGTGCATCGTGTTGCAGACAGTTCTCCTGTGCACATTCGCGCGATTGTCGCTGTCCGGAAAGGGACATCGAAGGTGGTCTTTTTTTTAAATATTTCTTGTCCCCCTCCTTCTCAGCATTCTTTGTAAACACTGCCCCACAAATTCGTGGCGAAGGCGTGCCGTGTCCTTTTTTCTTTTGCGCGGTCAGGAGTCTCAGTCGTCTGGTGGTGTTGATCATAGGTGCTCGCATCAACGTCATATATCTGTATCGCGTTTCTTGTCTAGCCGGTTGCAGTGCGCGCACCGGTTGGTATATATATCCCACTAGTGAACTGTGAGTGGGAATGTGTGTGGTGGTAGAGGGGGGGGATGTAAGTGTGTCTTTTTATTATTATCGAGTATTTCTTTGACTCGTACACGCTTCTGACCGTTGTTATCTTGTCCCCCCCCCCCAAGCATGCATCCCTGCCCCAACCCCCACGTCTGCACATCTTGTCTTTCTTTTAGATTATTCCTATCGTCTTGTCGTTCAGCTCCCTACGACTCATCTTCTTCTGCCGACTTCACCTTTTCCCTTCTTCCCCTCCCTTGCTACTGTAACCGACTTTTGTTTTCTTTTCGGATTTTATCTGAACCATCACTATTCTTTTCCCTATCGCGGAGGTTCCTGCAAGGGTTTATGGGATGCCCTGGCAGACGGAGGAGGGGAGGGGGGGAGAGCAGAGCAGAGCAGAGCAGAACGCAATTTATTTCTATTATTATTATCATTATACCCCGAATGCCATGGGAACTCCTCAAGCAGATGCACTCTATTCCCTTTTGGGTCTTCATCGTTGATTCTCTTTTTATTTATAATCCCCTTCACCCATCTTCAAACTTCAAAAAAAGGAAAAAAACATACAAATGTTTTTATGTGTATACATGCTTGTATATATATGTGTAAATAAATATATATATACATATATATACAATCATCTGTATGTGTTTCCTCATGGAATGTTTCACGCTATGCACCCATACACACGAGCACACCAAATATATATATATATATTTTTTTTTTTTAAGAGATACACATGTTTGGGTATCTGCTGAGATCGGTGATGATCCTCGTTGCTTGTTTCTTTTTGTTTACCCCACTCTTTAAGTATTTGTTGTACAGCAGCCTTCCATCCTCGCCCTCGCTTCTGCGCGTCTGGGGGTGCGTGCTGTCTCCTTCCCAAGTGAGTGTGGCATATGCTTCGACCTCACTATTCCTTACCCCCTCCCCATTGCCATCTCCCTTCAAATTACGTTTGGAGAGAAACTCTAATGATGTCACTCACAGTCCCCCTTTTTTTTGTTATCCCCCCCCTCCTCCTCATCACCACCACTACCTTTGGCGAGGAAGGGGATTGTATACACTTGATCTTTTCTCCCTTCTCCTTGCCGCGAATAAAAATGTTGTTGTGAGCGTCTGTGTGTGTGTTTTTTCTGTGTGTGTGTGTGTGTGTGTGTGGTTGGAAAGAATATCAACTACGCTGTCTTTCCCCTCTCCCCTCCCCGAAGCTTTATCACCTGCTTTCAACCTCACTTCTTACCCCCCCCCTAATATGTATGTATATATACATATAGTCCACCCGTCTCTGCTGTCGGTGCACCTGCGCTGATAATCTCATCGTCGTTCGAGCATTCATTTTTTGAATTATCTTACCTTGACGCACGTTCATCTCCCAGTCGACGTCTCCCAACTCTGTCCCACACACACCACCCTCAGGTCATGCCTTGGTGAAATAAAACATTTTGTCCTTTTTTTTCTGTCCTCGGATCGCCATTTCTTTTTTTTTGTTTGTTTCCTTTCATTGCTTCGACTCTTTTTTTTTTCTTTTGGGCCTCTTCCCTACCTTTCTCATGCCGTCTGCCGCAGCATTATTATCATCGATACAACCTCTTTGCCTCCTCTGTCAAACCAACCACGGGTTCAGTGCATTATTATAATATTATATTAAATATATATATATATATATATATATATATTATGTTTATATATAACTAATATATGCTGTTTTCGCTGAAGAAGCCACTCTGTTTGTTTTGAACTAATGATTTCTTTTTTCTGAGTTGCTCCCACACACCCTTTTTGATTTCTCACACGCAAGTCGTCTGGGGCGGGAAGGTGGGCCGACACCCTCCTACGGACAACGTTGGACCAGCGATGGGATTCCAGTCAGGCCTCCCCATATAGTAGCAGAACTAGTGCCCCCCCCCTCCCACATATACACACGCACATAAACACGTCCTCTGAGTTTTTTGGGGCACCACGCAACTAGAGAAAAGGAGCAGCACTGCGGGATGTCTGTACAGCCTGCGTGTGCATAGATCAATGTCAATAGGAATCCACGCATCAGAATCTCCTGGCCCCGTTACCACACTTCAACGTTGCTTTCATTTGTTTGGTCATTCATCCCGTTAATCTTCTTTATTTTGATTTTTCCTATTCACTTCATTGTCATCTCTTTGTGTCGCAGTTTCACCGAACACACTTTTTTTTGCGTTTTTTTTTTTTCACGTATTGGATGTCGTGGGGTGGTGGAGCATGATTGTACCTTCTTTCTTAGTCCGGTTGTTCATCTTCCTAAGAGAAAAAATATATATATCCTGCTGCAACGCTACCCCGCGCCCTGATTCACCCCCTCCTCCTCCCCTCTCCTTTTTATTGACATCATCCTTTCTCTCTGGGGCATCTTATCCGCCTTTTATTTTTGATTTTCCAGCATGCAGTCGTTGCCCGCACAAGATCCCCAGCTCTACTCGATCATCAACTCTCTTTTTTGTCAGATGTCTTTTATCTCCCCCCAAACATGAGCATGAGCATACCCATCTATAATATATATATATATATATACACATATAGATGTCTCTGTGTGTGTGTGTAAACACATTGAAGGTATCTTTGTGTTCAGAAAAAAAAAAGAAGTGTATATAAAACTGTATTTAATTTTTTTTGATTGTTTCATTTTATTGAACTCTTCTCGAGGATGGATGTATTCTTCCCCTTCCCTCCCCCCTTATTTCCCTCACAATGTCGGCCTTTTGTACTCCTCCTTTTTTTTTTTGGAATACAACATGATATGGCTCTACTCCCCCCACACACACACACACACCTTCTCACCACCACCACCGCTGTTTTCATTGCATAGCTACGCGGAGGTGAATAGTATTACCATTAGAGGCGGGGACATATCCATCTCTTCCTCGATCCTATATATTTAAAAAAAAAAAACTAAATGTGGGTATACCACTAGAGATCGGGGAAAAATTGCCTAGGGTGGTGCTTCGTGCCTGCCCCCTTTTTTTGTTGTTCGAGACCCAGTGCAGATGCCTCTCGCCTGTTTTTCGCCTCTATTGTATTTCTTCTTTCTCTCCTCTCCGTTATAGACTACCCTGTTTACCCGGTGCGCACCTGCGCGAGTGACTGCCTCTGTGTGCACAATCCGTGGAACAGCACTTCGCCGAATTTCACATACAGGTACTTCTCCCCAATCAAAGAGGACGACTACATACGTACACACAAGCGTAAAAAAAAAAAAAAAACAGAAAGAAACCACTGCAGGCGTTACATCCATGCGTTCTTTTTCAGTTTCAGCGGTGGTATGTAATTTGCACTGTACTGCATGTACCCTGTCAACTTTTTCAAGCTGCCCTGGACACATGTATGCAGATGTGTTTCCATCGACTTACACAAACCCGGCCATGTCATAATTTTTTTTTATCTGAGGAGGAGCCGAACAGCTCTTGTTGCACCCGCACAGCCCCTTGAACGGAAATACAGACCTCCATGGGACCAGCTGGCGCGTGTCGCCCTCATCTCGTGAACATGTCTATCCGCAACAGCAACATCCCTTGAATGACATTTTTGCTCTACATCACGACCTCCAATCCCATAGCAATCTCCCGAAAGCGCATCCGTAGCGTGACTGATGCGCGCACGGTGAACGACTGCGTTGTAGCGTCCTCTGCAGAGGACAAAAAAAAAAGAGTAAGGTTTTCCGTGCAAGCAAAATGTCTCTCTCACGATCAATGCGATGTAGTCATACAGTGCTACACGACAGAATCGCCAACGAGCTTACCAAAAAAAAAAAAAAAAAAACTTCTCTCACCTTTGACTAAGCAGCGAAATACATCGTGACTGCTCAAGCCTGGATAGATGAGGTGACCACCCGAGTACTTTCTTGTGGATGACCCGAGTTGTGGGTGGAAGAGGGGGGGTACATCGGTAGCCAACATCGACTGCTTTATCGCTACCCTCCATAAAACTGAAAAGACAAAGTGAATTTATATATATTTATATGTATGTATAAGCTGAGCAACTTCCGCCTTGCTAGTGAGAGGGATTGGGACAGGTGCCAAGAAAAACAAAGCACTAGGGTGAATCTATGCGCTGGCTGTGTGTTGACAATTTCATGAAAAAAAAATACGAGAACGCTTTTGAACGAGCTCCTGCGTACCTCTCCCCTCCCCCCCCCCCCCGAGTCGCTCAGAAGCAGTGTGAAGTGTGCGTCAGACAAAACAGAAGCACCGCGTGGCCCTTCGTATTGTGTGCTCAGCTAACTCTACTGTCTGTCCTCATATATGCTCCAACCTCTCCTTGTATTCATTTTTTATATCACTTTATACACGACTCGCAATGCTCACCTTCATCGTGTGCTCATTCGCCCGCCCCTCCTCAACCAACACCGTCCTCCTATAAACTGGATGCACACATTGCGTTTCTCCCCTCCATTCCTTTCTGTTTGTCTGTTTGAAGGGCCTTTTCCCTAGCCTGGTTTATATATATATATATATCCTCCAACAAATCTCGTGCTGATACACCACACAGGAGATCGCATCCGGAGAAGAAATATTATTCCGAGAAAAAAAAAAGAGCGGGGGAATCGAGGAGAAGGAAGCAGAGAGACGGGGGGGTTCAACTTATCCACTCCCCTTCAAGCCCTTTTTTATTATTATTAATCCCTCGCGTGTTCCTCCTCTCCATCCCCTCTACTTGACGCACGGTATAGCTCACTTGTTGTTCTCTGCAGACCCCCTCCCCTCCGCCTTTACGTTCACACAGGAACTGGAACCCAACCTTACACATACATCTCCCAGTGTATACATTAAATCCCCCCCATCCCTTTATATAATTATATATATATATCGTTTTCCTATTATCCCTGTTGACGCCTCCAGCAGGATTCTCCACAAGGGCGGACTTCGCTCCTTTCTACCCCCCCCCCTTATCCGTGGCATGGTGTGTAAGACACGCACGCACACTTCATTTCTCCCTTCCGCCCCCCCCCCCCACGTCAGCCGCTCACCTCTCGTGTGGTATATACTTGTTTTTTTTTTCTGTTGTTCACATTATATATTTTTTGTCAACCCCTCTTCCCTCCCCTCTAACCCTCCTCTCAACAAACACACATACATACATACATATAACCTCTTCATGTCTTCTTACATTGTGGCCCGCGCATTACTGATGCACACGGCCTCACGCATACGTCTTCAGTGAATTCGTTTTTTTTTCCTCCCCTTCGTCTTTTTGTTGTTTTTTTTGTCCCTCATCTTGAGTGTGCCAAGTATTCCTGCGTTGGGGGTGGGGTGGGGGGCTGTCATCGAGCTCAGGTTTTCCCTATCACCTCTCCTCCGCCCTCCTCCGCCCCGCCCCCCCCCCCCCGCGGAGTAGTGTAGAGAAACAGGTGTGGCGGGACGAACTGCAGCGGATTTATTACCTTCTTTTCTGTGTTGACCCTTCTTACCTTTGTTGTTGCTGTTACTGTGATTACGCTGCCACCTCGATTCGTCTCCCCCACTTCCCCTCCTCACCCCTGTGTTGACTGTTTAATATACGTTTCTTTTTTCCCCGTCTTTCACGAAAAGAAGAGGAGGGGGGGAGACGTGTGTTTAGCGCATTCAAAAAATAATAAAAAGAAGAGGGTAAGGCGGTGAGTGAAAACGGCTTAGAGATAAGAGGTGTGCTGAGAGGGACAGACACACACACATACACACATACACATACACACACACACACACACTTGGAGACACAGTGGGGGAACAAAAATACGGACTCGGTTCAACGGACATCAATCTACTGTCTACCCCCACCTTCCACCACCACCCACCCTCATCTTCCGTCCCCCACCCCCAGAAGTGAATGGGACTCAGCCGAGCCTCTTCATGCCCGCAGGCACCATCCCGTTCCCCCGCCCCCCTCGCCCTTCCCCCCCCCCTGCCGACGACGACGTACACACGGGAGAGGTGACCTCACTTCTGGCGGTCGACACACAAAAAAAAAATACAAAAATTGAAAAAATGGGGAACGCAGTTCTTTGCGGCTCAAGAGAAGATGTAGAGGAGAAACATTTTCATACGCCAAATGTGGCGCAGCGGCAACCAAAGAACACTCCCAGACGCCCGATAACCCCGCCGTTTCCTGCATGCAGTGAGCCGAAGTCTCCACTGAACATCCGAGCAGGGAAAGACCACGTGCGGGTAGGACACTCTCGCAGGCATCGGAGGCAGCGAGATCACCACGCCGCTGCTGCTGGGACCAACCCCTTACCTCTGGGGACGTGTTCTCCGTGTCCCTCATCGGATCCAGACCATGAGCGAGCTTCGGTGACGCCCCACCTTGAGTGGCTGCCGTCTCTATCTCACTACATTGAGAGTCATCACGGCGCAGACCCCCAGCAAGAACACGTGGCAGACCCAGAAGCCCTGCTGAGCTACTCTGGATCAGAAGGAGCAGTGACTGCCCAGAGCAGAGCCGTGTCCACGCTGCCGGCCAGCCCCTCCTACTACCTCAACCTGAGCAACAGCGAACTCAACCCCAGCCCTAACTTTTCTTTTGACGAGCATCTTGCCTACATAGGCGCCCCTGAGTGTCGAGCACCTCTATCGGATCCGCCAACGCCGGTGCCGCCGCCACTACTGCGGACCCTCAGTCCCGTCAAAAGACCCGACTCCAGTGACCCCCTCACGCCATTCCCCTCCCCGCCACTAGCACGAACAGCCTCGAGTCCCGTGATAGCCCCCGCCACCCTCGCTGCAAGGAGCTCTAACACCGACGTTTCACGCGACAGCGTCGAGGGGGCAACACAGCCAACAAAAAACCGTCGCGGCGCTGAGGGAAATATAAAATCCCTTTCAAAAAAAAGACCCTCGACCTCGAGCATGTCCTCTTCTGCGTCTAGCGCCTCACCAACACCGGTGTCGCAGCCCACACATGCGCACGGTGAGTGCAGACCTCTCCACGCAGTGTATGACAAAAAAACAAAGCGCACCATCACATCTTTTCTCACCACATATGGCTTTCAAATTCGAAGACGCAAGCGGTCGGTGCCGCAACACGTCACCGGCAGTGTTGCAGTGGCTCCCACTTCAGAGCTGGTCACAGCGGCTGGAAACACCAAAGCCGCGTCGACGCCGAGGCGAGAGAACAACAACTCACCAATTCCTTGCACGTCCCCAGCGGAATCGCCTGCGCCGACGTATGAGTTTATGAGCATGATCAACAATAAGGAAAATCAAAAGGACACCAATATGCCATCAACCGAGGATGACTTCGAGGATCCTGACAGTGCCACCCTTTTGTGGGAAGCTCTTGCCGCACACGAGGTGTACTGCATGAGTGCGGTGGATTCGTCGCCGCTCGGCACACCGGCCGTCTCGGCACAGCCTGACAAGAATGGATTTTCTATGCCAGGGCGCGGTCGTGAAGCTATGCCGCCACTCCCTCTCATCAAGGAGCCTCGCGCACCTCGCACAAGAATGAAACCAGCGAAGGACGCTACTGGGCGCAAGTCGCAGGGACCTTCAGGTAAGTGTATTCCTGGTGTGTTGTATACCCACCAGGCGCATCGGCCCGCCGCTGCAGGGGAAGGTAAGAGTCTGCCGGATATGCCGTCTGCTATCCAGAGAGCGAACACGCCACCCTCGCCTCCGCACGCGAGTGAGCCGCAGGTTAAAAAAACTGCAAACGCGGACCCCCGTAACGTCTCTTTTTCTTCTTCTGTAGAAAAATTCCCCGAAGCGCAGCGATACCCGCTACTGCACAAAGAGGAGAAGTGTGAAGCCGTCAAACCGCGGGAGGGGGACTCTCCATCCTCTGCCATCGGCGACCAGCTCTTCACCTTCACCAAGGAAGACATCGCCGAACAGTGCACACTGCGCACAGATCCTCCTGCGGGTTCAAAAAAGATGAGGGCCGTACAAGACTTGCTGAGCTCCTTGCTCGTGTCGTCTAGCCCCTCCCCTGAAGAAAGCGAAGACGGAGAAGAGCAATTTTTAAATTTGAAAGGCCGTGAGGAAGGCAGTAGCGAGAATCGGCAAGAGTCTTTTGGCGACAGCATACTCTCGCTAAAACACGTCAGTCTGTCCGATGCGATCTCGAATGCCAATACTCATCTAAAGATTGACTCCATCCTAAAGAAGTTCACCGGCCAGCGTTACCACGAGGGCTCTCCGTTTGAGCGAGCTTCTCCAGCGGTTGGGTCGGTATCTTTTTTATTGGACGAGGAGGAGGCTGCGCTGGCGTTGGTTAGCAGACAGTGCATAGCCAAAGCGATCTCCCGCCGCTCCAAGGTGCATCAAGAAGACCTCTGAAGGTACAGACACGCACACACACAATAAAAATTTGAAGCGGATCATCCGCAGTGTCTAGCTACTCAAGGAGAGAAAAGAACCGGTCCGCTCACGCTCACACCTGTGACCCCGTCTTTCTATGTGTTTGGATCATTGAAGAGGAAGAGGAAATGCAAGACAGGAACAGGGGGGGAAGGGGGGCAGCAGCCTCGGTGCTGGGCGAGAGTAGCGTTGAGGTATTGAGGGAGACGAAGGTGGGAAATAAAAGAATCTTTCAAAGCCTTCATACATGGCGAGAGAGGTGTCAGTAGTGAATTTCTTTTTTTTCCTGCCACTGCCTGGAAATGTTTTCTTTTTGCTTGTTTGAGGTTTGGTGTGTTGCATTGCACGAGGTGATGTTTTCCGCAGAGGGCAGAAAAATAAATTTCAAAAGGGGAGGTGGACCTTGCTGACCTCCACGCTGCTTTTTTTTTTTCTGCAACTGCTCTTCACACGCCAATAAAACACTTGCACAGTCTTTCTCGGGCGTGTGGAAGTAGATCTACATATATATATATATATATATATATTTTATATATATACTAAGTTAAGGAACACTACTGATTGATTATCCTGTATTCTCTGTGTCGCAAAGGTCAACTTTCATTCATCTATTTTTCCCCCGGGCAGCATTACCCTGAGTAACGCACACACACACACACACACACACACCGACTTTGGTCTTTTATACATGTGTACTGATTTGAGTTCCCTTAAACAGCTGCAGATGATTATGAGGGGACGTATCACACGTTTTTTTTTTTTTTTGTGCGTATGTGTGTATGGTTTTTTTTTAATTATTTCTGGAGAGGGTGTGTTCTGCGTACACGTATTGGGTTCTCGATCGATGAACGCCCCTCTTTTTTTTCGTGCTAACACCCCCCCCTTCTCACGTCATCGTCGTCGTCTTGTATGTGTACTATCTGAACACTTCCTCAGGCGGTCACGGTGCACTTAAATGACATTGGGCGAAAAAATTGACGGCGCTATGAATGCACATACAAACACCGTCCTCTACATATGCATCCCCAATTTTTTTTCTTTCTTGGCGCTATCCTGTTTTCACAATGCTTTTTCGGTCTGCCCGATGTTTATACATTTAAATATATATATATATATATATATATATATATAAATGCACTCTCCGGGAGTCTTGTTGTATTCTGGTTGGGATATCCTCTTTTTCCTCAGAAGTATAACGGACACCCTTTTTCTCGTTGAGCCTTTGAATAATTTTTCTCCTCCTTTTTCCCCCTAATAAATTTCCGTCGAATCTCTTTTTTTGCCAGGTATAAATGTGTACGTGTGTGTGTGTGTGTGTGTGTGTGTGTTAGGAGGAAGGCGGAGGACCCGCTCTCCATTGCTTTGCATCTGTCTGTGCGTTGGTGCATGCATGCGCACGTGCATGTGGGAGGGAGGGGCAAAGAGGGTAGAGGGGGTGTCTGTTCCTCCACACACGAAAATCATACCACCTGTAGCTCTGTGACTGTGTCTTGCTGCTGTGGTATCTAGTACCCAAGGAGTCACGATCTACCGTCGCCCCTCATCGCGCGACAGCGATGCGTCCCCGCCTTCCTCGGCAGACCAAATCATTTTCACTATTATCGAAGTGACATACCGAGTCACCTTGGGAGGGAGGGGGGGGCGAAAAAAAAACGTTTTTAAACTGTGCGCCACGTCAGTCGCGCAATACGAGGGGTATATATACATAGAGAAAGAGAGAAATGGATTTATGTCCACGGCTACAGGGCGCGATGAAACTCCTCCGTCGCATGACTTGTATTCTGTTATCGTAGTTGGCGACGACGCGCACAAGCAATTCTGTCATTTTGTTTTTATGTTTGCTTTGTTGTCGACTGCCACGTTTTGCTACGTCTCTTCCAAACTGAAAAAGTGAAACAGTTCGGAAAAATGAAAGGAGATGTATTTTAATTGTCTCCTTTTTTTTTTTGCACCCTCCCGCTCACTCCACACCACACTTTCTCTTCCTCCCCGACTGTGTTTTGCATGCTTCGGTGCACCAATTTCCTGTGGTTCTGTCTGTTCGTCTCTCTCCCCCCCCCTGTTTATGTGTGTGCGCACGTGAACACATGCATTTGTATGCAATGACATCTACACACGCACGGATGCGCACCTATATATATATATATATATATATATATATATTATTATGATTTATTTATCTACCTAGAAATATGTGTTTACATACTTTTCTTCATTCGGTTTTTTTCTTCTGCACGTATCGTCTTCCTCGTCGCCTGTATGGGTAGGCGCTTCGCTTCAGATGCATCTTTTTTTGTTGTTTATTTTTTGTCCTGTCACGACAGTTTGTGCTTCAGCGCCGTATTTTTGCTGGGCATAATTTTGTTGATGAGTCACCCACCGGTCTATCATCGCTGCACCCTCACCTAACTCTTTCCCGGCCACGTTTGGCGTCAATTTTAAATTTTGATTAGCTCACTCAACGACACAACTCTTCAATCATCCCCCGCCCCCCCCCCAATCAATTTTCCACGACCACCCATAACTCGTCTGACTCCCCTCCTCCTCGCATGCTCCCCTTTTCTTTTCTTCCACAGGGCCTTTACAGACCTGCACCCTCGATTTTCTTTTCCTCTTTCTTCGGCCCCTCTTGATAGGTTTCATGAAGCATATCCCCCTCCGCCTTCTTTTTTTGTTTTATTTTGTTTGTTTTGTTTTGTTGTTCTATCGTTCCTGCGACCATTTTTGTCTTTTTTTCTTCCTCCCCCTTGTCCGGGGTGTGTCTGTGTGCGTGGACGACGAGTCCCCACACACCCCCTTTTTTTTCTTTTCCTCAAATTTATCACGACTGCTTTTCGGTAGATCCTCTGAAAAACAAACAAACAAAATAAAAGGTAGATGGCTACAGACCTTCAAGCACAGCCACGGAGGATCGAACCATGCGTGAGTACAATCCGTTGGTGCTACAGAATCGCGAGCACTGCGAGTATTCATATGCTTTGTGTAGATCGAAATCTGCTCGTAGAAAGGAGGGGGGCCAGTGCACCCAGTGCAGAGGCTTTTCCCTCGCTCGCTTCCTGAGCCCGTTTTAGTAACGCTGATGAGGCTATTCATACTCATGCCTGCAATGAAACAGCGTCTTTTCGGGGTACGAACGCAGCTCAGATCACGCGGCGCATTTTTCTCTACACACAGAAGACGCAGAAAGCCAACCTCTCAAAGCTCCCTATTTATGTTGCGCACTCCCTCATCCCTACTTCTGTTATGGTCAAGGGACATCTTTTAACTAAGTTCTGATGATTACTTTCCCCTCTCCCCACCCTCCCACAGACAACGGTTGCTGCTCCACGAAACACGAAGGGGGCCAGAATCATGCCCCCTCACTCGCCCTGGCAAGCGTGGGACTACCAGCTCTGTTGTCGTGTCGCTTGGGATGCCAGCAGCGTCACGAGCTCCGGTCTGACCCCAACCCCCTCCGAATTGCCAACGGCACAAGAAAGCCTGAGGTCTACAAAATCTTGTTATCGCGGCCCAGTGCCTTCCACCACTCTGAAGAATCGTGTCGATGATTAGATTGGAGATCAATAGCTTCTCACCGACATCCTTTGATGACAGTGTGTAGAGGTCTCGAAGCCCCTCAACCGATCGAACGACTCCCTACACAGCAAGCATCAGTGCAGGGTCTCTGTCCCTCTTGTTTACCTTCAGATAAATGATCAAATTCAAAACGGAAAGACGGGACTCGCGGAGGAAGCGCTGTACCCTCACTGCCGTCAATATGCGCTTTGATTTTTTAATGCTCCTCCCGTCCCCTTCCATCGTACCCGCTGGTGTTTTTTCCGACAGAATCTCCAGCACGCACCGATATCAAGCAAGACGACACGGGAGGGAGGGAGAGAGAGAGAGAGAGGAAGGGGGGGGATTGTAGAGAAAACAAAACAAAACAAACGAAAAGGAAGACTCTCCCCGGCCCCTCCCCTTCCCCTATTTCCTCTGGGGGGTCTCTGCTACTCGGAGGCAGGTCAGGAGATAGCCAGGAGCGTTCCCCGCCAGGCTTCACACCCTCCGGAGGTGAGTCACACGTCGTTTATGAAAAAATAGAAAAGTAAGATGCTCAAACAGTGCTTTCTGCATCGATGCGCCAACGTCATCAGGAAAAATGTTCGGTGAAAAACCGAGTTGATCAGCCACTGAAAATGACGGGGAAAAAAAAACATATATACAAACACATCAACGTCCTCCACCAAGCCAACTGGAGAGAGGACCGAAACGTGTCTTGGCTGGATATATACGAGTTATTTTTTTTTTTCTACGCGATGGCAACGCGTTCACTTTGGCCAGCCAGTGCTGGATACCATATGACATTAATATAAACGAAGCGAGGGCTGGTGCGCCAGCGCGTCTGGTATCCCTCCCCTCGGAGAGAGGCACTCGTGCGATAGGCAATGGTGCCACTCTTTTGTCACCTTACCACAGCCACTTCCCTGTGTGTATGTGTTTTTTTTTTTTGCGGTGGGGGATAAAGCGCTGAGAGGAATGTCTCATGACTGCAGCACGTGACGGTCAGGACACCCTGGGCAGAGCATGAGGACAGACGCCTTCGATGTGGCCTTGCTACTCGCTGGAGAGCTCGAACAACCGCACACATGAAGAAACGAAAAAACATCGTGAAAATATCGTCCACGTCGTAGATCTCTTTGTGTGTGTGTGTGTGTGTGTGTTTTAATTATTTTTTCTCTGCGATATCCCTGATCTCTTTTCTTTGCTTAGTGGCCACTTAGGGCGGGGAGGGTGCGCCACACTGCATGCCCGCTGCTCGAGTGCACTGATCGGATGACTTCCACATGATCGGTATTCGCTTTTAGATATCGCATTCTCTTGCATTTATTATGCCTTCTGTATTTTTTCTTCTACCGCTGTCTGGGCTTTATGGCCAATATACATAAATATAGTTATATATAACGCTCCATAGAGCTCCAACAGACTTCTTGGCTGGCTTTTCCCCCTTTCCGTGAGGACTTCGCGGTGCCAAGCAGCTCGTCTCCTCGCCCACGCTCCCACGTGTCGCCCGCGCTCGTTGAGGAGTTCGGGAAGTATATTTCAAGGTGGCAATGGTCTTTATGAGGTGAATCTGCAGCCGCTTCTCGGGAGACCCAACCACCATCACAGCCACGGCGACACCACAGTGCCTTCCGCAAACCCATCGAACAATCCGTTTGCTTTTTTTCTTTCTTACCGCTCCCGCCTCTCGACATCCTCCTCCATTTCTTTCCACACACACACACACACTCATACTTCCCTGTGTCTGGTTTCTGTGAATGACCAACATTCTTTCTCGTTTCGGCTGAGCGTTCCCGACACCCCCAACTCCCACGCACACGCCCTCGTGTACACGAACCCCAAGAGTGGTTCGCGCACATCGGTATAACTCTCTTTTCTCATCCATTCTTGTTGGCAATCTGCGGCTTGCTGTCTCTGTCCACCCCAACATGCGCCAGCACATGCCCTCGACGATACTCATGCATTTGTAGAAGACATCATTTTTTTTTCCTGCCTGAGTTCGCACTTGTGCAGTTTTTTAGCACACGCGACGACTCGCTCTCCAATATATACAATACCTCTTCACGGCACACAGGCACGCACACACACAGAGATCTGCTTTGAACTTGTGTTCGTCCCCCCCCCGGGTGAGCTCCATCTCTTTTTTTGTTTTTTTATTGACCCCACTTCCTCTCCCCTCCTTCTGAGACAGATAATGGACAGTATAACGCCCACCGAGGCGTTTATACGGCATGTAGAGCCGCTCTCACACATTCGCCGGTGTGCGACGGTGGTGGAGTTGGGTCGAAGCGTCATCACTTCTTCAGAGTCGGACTCACATGCGCTGCAGACTGTGATTGCAGAGCTCGGCGCATCATCGCAGGTGCACTACCACCGTCTCCTCGCGGCCTGCGCACTGTGTGGGGCCTTTGCGGAAGCGAGAAAACTTGGGAAGAGTGTTCCGGTTGTGCTTTTGGGTATAGCATCCTCGCTATTGGCAGATACGTCCCCGAAGGTGTCTTCTATGCTGGTGGAGCCCTTGCTACTTCACTGCTGGGGCTTTGACCAACAAAGGACAGCCATGGCAACCACACTGTTAAAGGATTCCCAGCTCCACAAGTTCAAGCGCCTGCTCAGTCGACTTGCGCAAGCACGGCAGATGCAGGTACTGCAGCAACTCTACAGGGCACAAACGCTCACAGATGCAACCAAGGTACCGCTGCTGCTGGGCTCACTGGGCCCCGAAGTACTGGAAAAGCTGCCGGAGGAGGAGCAGTGCATGCTGGACAGCGCAGGGCTTCGTCTCCTGTGCCGCCTCCATCCTCGGTCGGCCGTACTTTACTTGACGTCGAGGGTGCAGGGAAGGCTGAAACTAAGCAAACCCTCCCTTGTGCTGCTGAGGGAACTCGTAACGAAGGCCTTCGTGTTTCTGGCCACACGCGGGTCACTGAAGCACGGCCTCGATCTTTTCACCTCCACGGCGCATCTGTTGGACTTGGACCGCGACACACTGAAACACGTCATCGGGTCTTATTACCTCTCTGCGTTTCCCGTGGACATCGGAGAGTATCTCCTGGTTGGCGATGGGCGGCACATCTTAGAAACCCTGTCACCCCCGTTACTGTGTTTAATGTCCCGCCGTGGCTGGAGGAGACTCCACGGACACACAGAACTCTTTGTACGGATGCTGCACAAGAAAATATTCTTTGTTTCGCCAGATATCATACGGAACATGCCTCTAGCCACGCGGCGTGTACTCTTTTCGCAGGGCTACAGTCAGATGGAGGACCGCCGGGGAATCGTTGATTTTGAGCTCATCCGGAGCATGCCCATTGCTGCAGAACGCGCAGCCGTCGCCCGCCGACTCTACAACCATTCAGCACTGCGAAACTCCCCAACGGAGCGTCTCACGTATCTTTCTTTTTTCCCTTTCCCTGAAGTCCTCAAGAAAGGGGCGGCGTTTGTGGCCAATGAAGACGTGGAGCTGCGCTCCTGCATTATTCGGGAGGGCGTGGCATCCCTCGAGTACTACCCGGAGCACTTGCCAGCAGTTCTCGAGTTTTGCGTGCATCGGCTGAAAGAACAGGACAACTGGCGCAGGGCAATGTTCGAGGCGTGGGCGGCGCTGAGCATCGGCTTCTGGGGGCGCACAGCCACATACATTACCGACGAGGCCTTACAAGAAGTACTCATGCAGCTCATACAAGCCGCGTACGACGCCAAGGATGTGTCCTACAGAACAACACGCGAGATTGAGTTTTTTCTCAGTCATCTTCTGGGCCCGCATACAAGCTTCGCGGTCAGAGAGCTCGGTGGCCTCATCCGTAGGCAAAAAGAGTTCAATCTTTTCCATGAAGGTATGAACTGCTTCCTCTACTTATTTAACCTCTACCCGCGTGCTCTCCCTGTTCTCGCCGCAGAGCTTATCACAATCGCGCGGGATATGCTCGGCAACGGTGACGCGTCGACGGGTATTCAAATTTTGAGCTCTCTTCTAGAGAATGCAAAAATTGTCAAAGCGCTCAGGCAGCCACCCACTTCGGCGAGCCGCGGTGATCCATCTATCGAAGCCCTTCTCCGTGACACCCTGAGGGCTGGCCTGTCGATCGATGTTAGATGTGCGGAGATGGTCTTGGCTCTTTACATCAAGATCTTCCCAGAGCAAGTCTCTATCGATCTCCCCGCGATCATCTCTGATCGAAAAGACTGGGTTGATTCCACCAAAGCACAACTATTTGTGTGCAACGCGCTGCAGGGGTCGTTGTTAGACTCGTTTGTGGACCCCATAACGGAAAATTTTCAAAGCCGCTTCCGTCAGGGTAACAGGAAAGTGCCGGTGCGTGTGTGTATGTTGCCGATGGAAACAGCATATCGATGGACCGAATATCAGCAGGTCCGATACGCACAGTCTTGTCTGCAGGTGCTCTATACCCCGGGCGCCCTCAGTGCTTATGAAGGCCCCACTCTCATCAAGTGTATTGCCCGCCTTCCCTCCATCTCATGTACCACGAGCTGGACAGCCGCGGATGGGAAAAAGGGAAGCTTGGCCACTCTCGCAACGGAGGAGCATCCGGAGCACGGGAAATATCTGATGGGGTTCGCATTCCAGGCACTCCATCACCTCCGCAACGACCCCGAGGCCAAAAAAATTTTACTGAACGCAATGAAGGTCCCTGACACACAGGGGGATGCGCTTAGAGCCCTCTCCACGAGCCTGCAATGTTCGCCGACTATCGATGTACTTCGCATTCTCGAGCCTATTCTCACCGGTGGAAAAGTAGCACCGCAGAGGGAGGCACTGCGAGTGCTCGGTGCAAAGCGTGACGACCTGGCCTACGCACGTCTTCTTCATTTTGCCGCCGAGCATCATCTTCCCATGCCTGCGGCAGAAAGTGAACCTGCTGAGGACAGCACGGCACCTTCTGCGGCAGCCGGCACGCTGTCGGTAGGAGAGGGACGAGCGCAGACACCGATGCACCGCGATGTGCGAGCCGCCCTGGTAAGAGCATTTTTTAATTTTCTCGACAAGCCACAGGTATGGTGGTACTATACCTCGATTGTAACGAAGGACTATGAGGCAGTGCAGAGTGCCACGGACACGGCGGAGTCGCTAACGGTTGGTCACGACATAGCCGAAACAGAAGAGGAGGACGAAAGCACGAGCGACTCGGGTGAGCTCAGAGAAATAATAACGACCCCATCCTCAGCTGCCTGTAAAGAAATGACGAAGGTCAGATGGAATGTTCTCCGCCGGTCTTGGCAGCGGAAAGAGTATTTAACGCTTTTGCGTCGACTTCTCCGCCACCCGCTGCGTGACGTTCGCGTCGCGACACTGGAAAAGCTCGCTACAGTTCCACCGTACGAAGACCTTGCCTTGTGCAAAGTAGTTTCTGCGTTTCTGGAGGTGGATACCGAAACAGAGCTCTCGGAATCTGCACTGAAGTGCATGCTGGCGTGCACCGCCGAGGAAGCCCCTGCGTTCATCACTGCCTCGATTGACCAAATAAAATCTGATGTGTCGATGAAGGAAGTCACCGCTTCGCTTCTCTCCATCGTGCAATACGACGCCGCACCTGAAAAAAAGACATCGTTGGCTGTGGTGAAAAATGTGGTGGAGCGGCTCATCGCGACCCGTCGGCAGCCCGCCATGGTCATCCCGCTCATTTGTGAATTGAGTCTCTCCGAGTGGCTCTCGTACCTAACCACGATGGATGCAGCTCAGCTCATTCACCCCGGGGCAGCCACAGCTGTGATCAAGTCGGTGAACGCCTACTCTGCTATGATGCGCGACACAGAGGCTGCAGAACACTTGGAGGAGAAAGTCTTAAGGAATCACCGCTCTGCCTTCATGCGCCGCCTCGGTTTGGCAATTCTACTCGCTACGTGTGAAGGCAGCGGCTGGAATGAACGGCGCAAAACATCCTTGGCGATCTACGCTGCAGACAGCGACTTATGGGTTTCCTCAGACGCCAGACTCGTACTGCCCAAGTGACATGGGCAACACCATCTATATATGTATATATATATATATGTATGTGTATATATGTATATATATATATATATATGTATATGTATATATGTATATGTATACGTATATGTATATGTATATACGTATGTATATATATCGAGGGTGTCCCGTTTTTCTCCCTTTCCTCCTCCCAAATACACACTTCGCCAGAAATAATTAGTGTGTGTGGGGGGGGGGGGGAGGGCGTTATTTTTATTAGTATTATTACCGCCCCCCCCCCTCTCTCTCTCGCTCTCTCATTCTCTTCTTTCCTTCCTGAATACCGCTGGAAAAATCTCTGATATATGTGCATATGTATGTATGCATATATTTCTTCGATTTCATTGATGTCCTCACCTCTGTGTGTGTGTGTGTGTGTGTGTGTGTGGCCCTGTGGATAGGGGTGCGGTAGGCTACAGGGTAAACCCCTCCTCCTGCGGGGTACAACTGAACATCCTCTAGTTCTTGTAGGGAAAAGATCTTTGGGGATGCCCCTGAGCACATCGAGTCCTGGAAGAACCTCGCGGATGACGGCTTATGGTGGCGAGTCACTCGAAATCAAGCCCACGCACTCCTCTCCCCCCCCCTCCTCTCTCGCTCTCCCTCTCCCGTCATGCCTGACATCCACGGGAGGTAGGAAGAAAGAAAAAAAACAACGGTAGAGATGTCACCAATCAAAACTCTTCTCGAATAGATCCTGAAGACTTCCGAAAGGCGAGTAGGGGAAGGGGGAGAGACAAACGATGCAGCAAAACCCCTCCGGACCCACGGAACGTCCGAATTTCTGCTCGAGAAAAAATTATGACTTCAGTTGAGCATTTTTTTTTTAATGGTTTTTTTGCATTTTGCTGTTGTTTTTCCTTACATAGGATTGCAACCTCGGTTGCAGTGGGTCATGTTCGGCTCCCAATCGGACGCACGAACACACGCACACACACCCTCCTCGCTCCCCTCTCGTTTCTCCTCGCCTTTTTACCTTTTTAACGGCACACGCATTTATGCGAGAAGAGGGCAGCAAGGCAGTTTTCGGGACTTGGTTCTTATTTTTCCCACCTTTATGAGCACGGACACTAAGGTAGGTGTGCGGATGTGCCATCCAGGAAAAAAAAAACGGTTACGCCCCCTCCCTCTCACCTCATCCTTTTTTCTTCATTTTTTTCAGTTTTTCTTCCTGTGTCCGCGCTCACGTGCACGCATGAAAGAAAAAAAAAAGGTGCTTTGTAGAACTTGCGCGTCTGCCTTCGAATCTAAGTAGAAAAGAAAACAGCGAAGAATAATAAAATGAATTATATACACACAAGTGGAAGGTGGCTGCAGCAGCTGATGTGCGCCCCCAACCATCCACCCATCCGCAAACCCTCAATAAGTGTGTGCAAACACATGCCTCTGCCGCGATCATCAGAAAGCTGGACTGCGGAGACATGCGACATACTTCCGGTGCAGCCACATGCTGCATTGGAATGAAAGACATCTTTGTGGCTGTCAAGTGAGAGCTCCAATGCACCAGTTGCCACTAATCACCCTTTGCAATCCCTCATCCCAACTATCTGCCATCATTTGTCTATCTTTTCTCATGCAGTTGTTTCGCAGCCGATCGTGTGCTTTGTTGCCGTCTTTGTTTAACCTGACGCGCCCGTCACACAGGGCCACCCTACTTGCTCCCCTCACGCCGCTCACAGCAGCACAACGACACGCGAGAACACTATAAGGTACAGATTTTCTAAGTGACAACAGAAGTCACCGGCTTATATATACATATATATATATATATATATATATAATTATATAAAGGAATCCACACTCTCTGCAAAATTCACTCATCTCCCTTTTTTTTTCCTCCACTCCTTCTCCTTCCCACTGCTACCCGCTGCTTATTTTCGTAATTTTCCCGTTTTTTTCAAAGCCCTCCCCCTCCCTCCCCCTCCCCCCCCCTCCCTCTCCCCCCCTTCGCCAGGAAGGGAAGTGCATGTAACACTGCTAAAGCACTCTTTTCCTTCCCCTTCAACTGGGTGTGGTTACGTGTAAGTCGTTCCGTAGTTACGCGTACGAGTGAACAAAAGAAAGGACACGGTTGCATTTCTGCTCCTCAATACCCCGCGTTTTTCTCCCCGAATAATTTTTTTTTGCACACTGTTCGCGTGTGAGCGTAATATAAGACTGCTTTCTTCACTTTTTCTTTTACGTGTTTGTATTTGCACATCACCACGGAGCTAACTCACTCTTCGCCTCAACGTCCCCTGCAGCGTCTTGCCCTCTAGCTCGATCATAGCTATTATTTTTCCCTCTTATTTTTTTTTATACCACATTTATCATATCTGTCTCGTCGTTCCCGTATCTGCGGGAAATCGAACCGACAGACTACCCAGTACTCATCTCTATACCTTAGGATAGTGTATCTTGTATTTTTATATAGTTACCTTTCGAGAAATCTGTCACTCTGCTATCCCCGAAGAAGTGCCCACTTATCTACCCCCTTCTGTACCCTCGATCCTTCGTAAACAATCACACCGGCTGGGGAGGGTATTTGGGACACACCTACTCGTTTTTATTTCTGTTTTTTTCTTTACAATATCTACTCACATTATTGCACCCCCAACCCCTCCCCTTTCATTTCATACCCCTCCCTGCGCAACAGCGATCAAAGTGTTTGAGCGACAGGAAGCACGTTACCGACCTTACCTCCCCACCTCCCCAGTTTTTTTTTTCTTCGAGAACTGCGCCTTTCCACCTCGATAAGTAGAAAAACAGGCGTGGGGATCTCTCTTCGTCGATCTTCTTGTTTTCTTACTTCTGGTGTGTGTGTGTGTGTGTCCCGTGAGGGCTGATTGATATTCAGTCTTCGACTCGCACGCAAGTGGGACTTGGTCGCTATTTAACTTGACATCTTTCCCTTGATTTTTTTTTTGGCGGAACAATTTTATTCATCTGCATACGAGAGAATCTATATAACTATATATATAAAGGTCGAGGAGGAAAACACGCGAACTCACTGGTGGAACGTGGGGAGCTGTTGGTGCATTATTTTTTTTTGTGTGTGTCAACTCGCTGCAAGACCTCGCTAAGTTTGGTCGCACACACAAACACACTGACCAGAGGACCCACCGCCATTTTGCATCAGTGGGTGATGTATACCCCCCTAAGTGGCAGCAAAGCAGCTTCTCCTAGAGAGGGCAACAAAGCATGGTCGACGTGCCCAGCACTCAACAAAAACCCGACAGAACTGACTCCGTTCTGCGACGCATCGGGTAACTTCACCATGTCGAAGCTTTCTGCGAAAAACAGTGAGAAATCCTTGAATGAGAAAACATGTAGCCTGAAAAACCGAGACCCCTCATCATTACCGCCAAGACGACGGGACAGTGACTCTGTATTTGCTGCCCGCCGAATCTCTCGACAGAAGCTACTCCCTTCTCTCGACCGTGCCAGCTCTCCGAGACTGGCAACTCAGTCCACCTTGTTGAGACCCTCGAGCTCCCTGTTGGACGTACCGTCGTGCGAGACAGCAAACAGAGGTTATTTTCTCTTTCCTGACTTTCACCCCAACACCGAAGCAGCGCTCTTGGGGGATCGACCAACTGTCAAGCGGGGGAGCACCGACATTATATCCTGCAGCACACCGGATACCACGTTCAGCAGCGCCGCACCACCCACGGATCTGCATGCGTGTGAAGAGCGTACGGAAGAAATCTCCTTTAAGTCACTGTCTCCGACGCAGATGCTTCTCTGCAAGACCAGCACTCCCACCTCAACGAAACATAAGAGTAACACTATGAGGAGTGCGAGCACCCGCCGCCCTCATCATCTGCAGCCCTCTTTCGAGGAACATAAAAATTATCTACGCGTGCAGAACTCCTCTGCCAGTTATCAATCGAAGCAGAAAGATCCACAACAGAAGCGCAGACTAGTGAAACCAGAGCAGTACCATCTGTCCTCTGGCTTCCTTTTCGAAGACTTCCCGCTCCCCCCGACCTCCCCTCATGTGGAGGCAGTCCACAGCTATGAATCCGTGCAGCCGCCGCCCAGCCCATTGGGGATTCTTCATCCATCGAGGCCCGCCACAGGGAACAGAAAAGAACATTCCTCGAAATTCCTCCGTGAAAGCAGCGAGAAGATCGACCGCACAAGAAGAGAGACCCTTCCGTCCGCTCACGCACGACTGACCCTCCCATTCGAGCACACATCCCCCCCTTCAGCGCACTCGATGTTTAGCGCTTCGTCGACCTCCGACTCACGAGTGCCCTCCCACCCGAACACACTGATTAGCTCGCCTTTTGTCACTCACTGCCGTCTCAGAAGCGGCTCTGACAGACGATCCAGGGATTGGTCAGACATATACGGAGGCCGCAAGTCTGAGGAAGACGACGAAAAATCGGTTAAGCTCGACAAACGAATCTCCAGGGCCGGTGACTCCAAGGTAAAGAACAGCTACTACGAGAGCTTCCTCCACTCCATTGAGCACACGACTCGCACCGGAACAGATAGGAAGGGCAACAACGCAGGTATCGGTAACAAACCGGGACAACACCGTAGCGGCACAAGCTTTGTGCCTCCAAACATGTTACATGATATTCCTGTGGTGTCGAGCACCTCATCAGGAGACGACGAGAGCGAATACTACTCGGTGAGTGACCGAGCGAGTGAGGAACGCGTACGAGCTGCGACCCAGCACCGCTCCCACGTTACCGCGCAGACGAGACATCCATCGCAGATGGCGCAGACGAGACATCCATCGCAGATGGCGCAGTCTTTGGGCCGCTGCCCTTTACTTCTTTCCGATTCCATTGAGCTGCTTTCACAGGAGAATAGTAGTGAATCAAGGACACCGTCTATCGTCTGTCAGGGCCCACAACAGGCGGATGGCGGGGATGGCGACGATAGTGGCCTGAGGTCGCCGAGCACAGCGTTACGTTCCCTACTGAAGCTCAAGAAAAGCGATATGGGCAACGCCACTCGGCAGAAAAAGGAGACGGGCCTAAACCGTCCAAGCATGAGCAGTGATGAGGGTAGCACCGCAGAGGACGGATGCAACGCTGAAGATGTTGGGTGGCCTCAGCTGTGCATCCCCACCAACGCATCGAATGACGAGGAAGGTCGTGAAATGACGCCCTCCAAGACAGCCATGTTGAAGAATAATACGAGCACCGATGACGATACAGAAGAGGACGACAACGGCGACGGCGCCTCCACCCGACCTCCACGCATAACTGCACTAGAGCGAATTCTCTCCACAGTGGCACAACTCGCTGAGCTCACGGAGTTCGACCAGGAGACGGAGACAAACATGGATATACACACTCCGCTTCGCCCCCCAGCAACGCCCTCCACAAGTGATGGCGCAGCAAGCAGCAACAACGTGCAACGCAACTGTGGCCCCGCATCTGCGCGCTTCCTCCGGGCCCCTCTCACCATGGGGTTAGGGAGAGGAGGGGGGAGAGGACTGATGATGCCGTCGACCTGCTTTAGAGGGTATCTCGCCTGCCATAGTCAACGCACGCCTGCCTACCCGCAAATCGATCCTCTCGATCGACCGCCGTATGCCCCACTTCTTCCCTGCACAGGAAACGGCTGTCGACTGCGGCCCTGGGAAGGTGCAGCGCTGTCTACCTCCATGAGCACCACCACATACCCTGGTGGTTTTTCTTATCACCCTGCAGTGGGCTACGAGTCGCCAACGCCCCGGCTGCGACGGACCCCGGAGAGCTTAAAGGTACACGAAATCCTAGGGTACGACCCCCAGACAGAGATCAGTAGTGTCCAGTCACCACTCTGGCAATCCTTACATCCCTAGCACGCTCATGCTACGGATGTGTGTGTGTGTGTGTGTGTGTGTGTGTGTCTGTATTTCCTCTCAATGCAAACATGTTGATTGCACACAAGAAGAACCGCAGTGAAAAGGCTGTGAAGTTGAGATACTCAGCTGCTGATGCCTCCCTCCCTCCCTCCCCCCTTTTTTTTTCATCCGTGCAGTGCATGCGATTTGTTTTCAAGAAACCCTCCTGTCTCCCTCTTCTCCCTCCCCACCTGCACAATTCCCCAAAGCGGGCGGGACCTCAGACCTCATGCACAGAACCTGGACCTGCGGTGTATATGTGTGTGGTGGGGGGGGGGGGGTGAAGAACGAAGGAAAGGGAGATGCGTTGCAGATGTGTATGGGAAAACAACTTTCAAGAAGAAGACACCGAAGAACGAAGCTTCTATAGAAATTATGTAGACAAAAGTACGTGGTTTGTTCTGTTGCAACTCAACAGAGGAGGGAGGAGTCCCTCGGATGTCTCCTCTTCTTTTCTGTTTTTTTTTATCGTATGTGTATTTATTTATTTACATTTATTGTGTGTGCCTCTGCTACCCTCTCTCCTCAGAGAGGGGGGTTGTCGTGCACATCAGTACTCCTTTCTGCCCCCCCCCCTTCCTCCCTCCCTCCCTCCCTCTTTTCTCTCCTCTCGCGTACCCTCTGCTTCTACAACGGAACTATAAAAAAGAATAGATGTGTTTTTGTTGTTATTCGAAGAACTTCTCCCTCCCAAAAAAAAAAAAGAATCCTTTGTATCCTTCTCTGCTTCTCTCCAAAAGAAAAAAAAGACAATTTAACTGCTGCTCACATGCTTTTGTGTTTTTTTTCTTTTTTTTTAATCATCATCGATTCGCTTTTGGAAATGCACCCTCTTGACTGATCCGACTTTATAACAATAATAATGTAAGAGCAGGAGTGTCGTGACGTACGGCGATTTTTCCTGTGGTGCAGTTTTTTTATTTTTTATTTTTGTACAGTAAATTCTCGATTCCCCCATCCTCTTTCTCCATTTCTCAACTGCGGAGCTCATCCCATCTCTTCTCACCCATTGAGCTTGTTGGAAAGAATAAATACCCCTCCTTCTTCCCTTTTTTATCTCTGTCTGCTTTGAGATGTTTCTCTCTCTCGATGCCTATCGCATCCGCTGCGGCGTCAACAACGAGACCCTCACTCCCTGACAGAGCCAACAGACACCAGCCACTGAAACAGAATAAAGGCGACGGGGGGCAGGTGTGCGCCGGCACTGCGACCGTGAATCGTGTGATGAGGATAATTTTTTTTTTCCAGATCTCTGGTTCAGAAGGAATGTGCTCGATAGGCTAGCACACACACAGTCTCATATATATCTATATATATATATTATATATAGATATATATATATATTTGTGCCTGCACTTGGTGTGTGTGCATATATGCATAATGGGTGAAATCGGGTGTATTTCGGAGACTCCTTGCGGACAGATGTCTTTCCAAGGCAATCTCGGTGTGAAGGAGCGAAAATAATCCATTCCTCTAAACACACAGCTCATTCTTTTTTTTTTTTCGGTTTTCCCTCTTCGGACTTTTGTCACGAATGAGGGACACCGGGAACACGACGTACTGAGCGCTCGATCAATTTTTATCCGGCGGTTGTGAACCCGCTGTTTCACTTGGACATCAAACAATCCCCTTCCCTCTCCCCTCCACTCTTCCTTCCTCATCCTCCGCGACTCCCTCTACGACACATATATGTATCTGCACCCTTTGTACAATCTGTTTTTGATTCGCCACTCAGCTAGCATATCACCTCACGACCTCCGATTGTCGCTTCTGTTATTTATTGTGTTAGGTACTGATATATATAGATATTTTGCTTTTTTTTGTTCTCCTTCGAACCTCCACTCTTTTTTTCCCTCTCATCTCGCTCCGTCCCTCTCTCAAAAAAAAAACATTTCCGATAATAATAATAAAAAATGGCTGGTGTCGGTAAGACGTTGGTGACACTGAACAATGGTGTGAAAATGCCGCAGTTCGGGCTCGGCGTGTGGCAGTCCCCCGCCGGCGAGGCAACCGAAAACGCGGTCAAGTGGGCATTGCAGGCGGGCTACCGCCACATCGATACTGCTGCGATATACCGGAACGAGGAGAGCGTTGGAGCGGGTCTGCGTGCCTCCGGGGTGCCTCGTGAAGATGTCTTCCTCACAACGAAGCTATGGAATACGGACCAGGGCTACGAAACCACTCTGGCGGCCTTCGACGAGAGCTGCAAAAAGCTTGGTGTGAGCTACATCGATCTTTATCTCATCCATTGGCCGCGTGGTCGGGAAATCGTGGAGAAGGAGGGCAAACGGTACCTGGACACGTGGCGCGCCTTCGAGAAACTCTACGAAGAAAAAAAGGTGCGGGCCATCGGTGTGTCCAACTTCAACATCCATCATCTGGAGGACGTGTTTGCGATGTGCACTGTTGTGCCGACGGTGAACCAGGTCGAGCTTCACCCTCTCAATACGCAGGTGGAGCTGCGACAGTTCTGCGAGGCCAAAAAAATCGTCGTGGAAGCCTGGTCACCGCTTGGGCAGGGAAAACTTCTTGATCACCCCACTCTGGTGGCGATTGGCCAGAAGTACAACAAGACAGCAGCGCAAGTGATCCTGCGGTGGAACATCCAGCACAACCTTATCACGATCCCCAAGTCCATACGGAAGGAGCGCATTGAAGAAAATGCAAACATATTCGACTTTGAGCTCAGCGCGGAGGACACGGAGAAGATCGACGCACTGAACACGAACTCGCGCTACGGCCCTAACCCCGACGATGCAGACTTTTAAAGTCACGGCCTCCGCCTTGTGCATCCACTCACCTCTACGGCGACATCCCGCAACGTTGGGGTTACAGTCCGTGTATTTCTCCATTCCTCCCCCCCCTCTCGTCCCCCTCTTCCCTTGCGCTTAGAGGAAAAAATAGTCAACAAAATGCACATTATGATACCCAGACACACGCTAGGTGTGTGTGTATCATAGTGAGCAGCATCACAATGCGGAATTCGATGGTCTCGGATACTGTTGAATGACCACACAAACCCTTCAGCTCGTTGATTGACGGGATGGTCACTCTCACAGATACCCTGGTGGGGTGCCCTTGAAAATCCGCATTGTTGTGATTGTTATGCTTATTATTATTATTATTATTATTTTGCTGTGTGGGTTAGCCCACCCTCGGCCCACAACACATATACACGTCTCCTTGACTTGTGTAGGCTATTCGAGGTTTTATCGACATTTCCAAAAATATCCAACGCGCCCTTTTCTTTTCCTCTCGAGCAGTGCAGCCACATACGCGAGGGGGGGGGGAGACAAAAACATATCTCAGCTCGCCCCGTCGGCTTGAGCCCGTGTAGACGTGGGAGGGAAAGAGTTTTTTTTCTTCTCTTTTCCGAGAGTCGGAGGGGTGTCAAGGAAGGTGGCGCTGCTCACTGTACACTTCGATCCTCTCTTTGTCTCCCTTTGCACCCGCGTCCGCTACGCGCCTAATGACATTCCCGACCTCGTGCAATGTCGGCACTGTTTCTCCTGCATATCCCTCCCACCCACCCTCCCCTCTTCTCATCACACCTCGTCTGATAAAATTTCTGTCACATGCGGAATTCTTCCACACGTTACTCTCAACATAACAACAGTGTACAAGTAGGCCCGCGCGTTGTGTGTGTGGGTTGGTGTACTGTCACCACGCCCCTCGCACACGATCGTCTCTTTCCCTTGAGCATTAGACCAGGAGCACTCCTCACCACCGACACACACTGGTTTTCCTGGTGAACAGGCCTCGGTGAGATATTTCAGCTCTCCCACTCTCATGATCAGCTGAAGCTGTCCGTCAAAAAAAAAAATTTCAATATATATTTCAATATAAATTTCTTTATATATATATATATATATATATATATTTATTTATTTATTTATATTTATGAGTTTTTTTTTTATTTTGCATCACCACTTTCATTTTTAGTGTGTTTGTAGCCCACTCAACCGCCGGAATCCCTATTGCACTCGCCACACCTTCAGCTCACATAGGGTAGAAGGGGACCTCCACCTGCACCTCAGACAAACAAAAAAAAAAAGAGGGAGAGAACCGCTTGCAGAATTGCATGCTGCTCTGGGCGTGTTTGTGTATTTCACGGCACGGTCTCTCTACATGTACTGCTGCAAAAAGTAGCAGGACGTGCTGCTCCTCTCCCTCTCTCCCACTCCCGCCACACATCGCGCTGATTTATTTTTTTGTTTATTTTTCTTCTACTTCTTTTTTCTTTCTCTTCTTTGACCGAATTGTATCCTTCTCATTTGGCATTGTAGCTTCTTTTTTGTGTGTGTGTGACTGCCGCACCTCCACAAACAGCTCGAACATCGACCGACGCCCCCCCCCTCCCTCCCGCCCCGCACTCACAGCCTGTGTTTCGGTGATTTTTTCGTGCCTTCAAAATCCTCACTTCATATTTATTTTTGCGTGCCGGATCGCGGCAGCATTATTTTTCCTTTTTTCTCATTCTCCGCTCGTTTATTTTTTCAAGTGTTTCTCTTTTTGTACTGGTTCTGCGTGTTATTTTTTTTTATTTTGAGAAAATTTGTTTTTGTGTGCATTTGATTTTCTCAGATCTCTGCGTCACTCGCCATATCTGCTTTTGTGCTGTCTCTCCGCTGCGAGTGTGCTTGTAGAGAGGGAGATTTCTTTATTTCTCTCTCTTTGTTTCCGTCCCTCATAGTTGCCGTCGTTCCACTACATCGACATCTGTATGAATACCCTTATACACTTCCTCATAACCCATTCTTTTTTTTTTTTTAGCTGTCTGCCGCTTTCTGCATTTCGATCGTCTCTGTATCACACCCTCCCTTGCCTCATCATCACTCTTTCTGTGTGTGTGGAGGGGTGTGAGTCAAAAAAGTGAAGGGAAGAAAAAAGCGGAGCCTGTGGCAGTGAACCCTGCACGCGTGTAGATGTGCGTGCGTGTCTGCGTGCCCCCTTCGTTTGCCTCCCTCACTCACCCCCTCCCGAGCTCTTCTTGAATCCAGTTGTGGTCACACATCGCTAAGATTCTACCTGATAGTTTTTTTTTTTTTTTAACCCCCCACCCCACTCCACTCCCCAACAACACGTTTCTCATTCCCCAAAGCAGCCCCATTACTTTTGTGTGTTTGCATGGGCCTTTACCTCGTAATATCAAGCTTTACCTACATTTGTGTGTGTGTGTGTGTGTCTCTACTATATTCAAACCCCTTACAGAGTGGTCACCATAGGAGGCACACTTCCCCACACGCTCAAACACATACATAGAGGGTAACGCACAGTATAATTGCCTATAATATATATATATATAGTGTGTGTAGCTCTTCCCCTTTGCCCCCTCCCATCCCCTACACACATACGCTGTGCCCACAGTTGCACAGTAGGCGATTGCGCTCGGGAGAGTGTCCAGACGTATCCTTCTCTGTGTATATATATATATATATGTATGTATATATCCCACCCCACATCCCCATAACAAAACAGGTACGTTAACATTTGCTCAACAATGGTGGGACACCTCACCAGCACCGGCACTGCCTCTCATGCGCAGCGTCGGCGTTCCTCAATTATCATCATTGTCCCCGGGGAGGAACTGGAAGCGGCGCAGGTGTGTGCAAACGGAATCGCCCATCTGAAAGACCACACCACCTTTGAAAGCTTCAAGGCAAAGCCGCGCCTCCCCTCGCCAGAGATCAGCGGCCAGACGTATGAGGTGCAACGCGAAACCGGATTGTCTCACGACGTGGGTGCAATGGCCCCCCACATTCATGGAAGCGGCAGCGTTGATGCAATGAACGAAATATCGATGCAACATATTCCCCGGAGCGTCACCCAAGACCCCATGTTTTCACGAAGAGTCTCCTCCAGGGTCATGCCAGGTATTACCTCTTTCACTGCGCAGCAGCTGCAAGCGCATCCATCGCTACATGGACCACCGAATCATCTCGAAGACACACCGCGTGTTGATCGCACCTCATCCCTCAACGCCTTCTCAGGGCAGATGATGAACAGCAGCCATGGCATCTACACCCATTTGCACCCTCCTACGCCGAACACCGCTGCAGCAGCCAATGCTTCAAGGAATAACCAGACCGCACGCATGGCTGACAGTACTGACCATAACGGAAGCGTCCCGCCTCCCCTCCATCAAGTGCCCCGGGCAACGACCCAAGAAATTCCTGCCCACGCTCAGCACACAGTGACCCGTTCCACTCCAGAGGGAATGAAACGAAGTGAAAACTACAAGCACAGCGGCCGCACACATGGTATGGATACCAGTCAAGCGGTATCCTCCGTCGTCCCCCCGTTCCAAGACGGCGCCGTCAGAAGCGGTGTTAGTAGTAGCCCAAGTTATGTGCAAGACTCACAGGGCCCATCTGCCTCGCCATCTCGACCAAAAACCCTATCAGCCGTTGATTCTCGGTGGGCTGCACGCACATCCAACTATGTGAGTCTGTCCTCGGGTGTGAAGGACTGCCACTCATGCGATGATCGAGGCTCCATGCACCCAAGTCCCCCTAGTAGCGTGAGCGTGCAGAGTCAGACGGACCACGCAGACTCCAGTCTCCTGAATGTTGACCGCCACCTAGAGCAGCAACCGGAGGCTGGTAAGTGCGAGAAGAAAGTGAAAGTGAAAGCGGGAGATGCAAACCCTTTGAGGAAGGCAGCGTCGCCTCCCCTACCGATCAGCAACGGGAAGCACGACAGGCGCCATGCCGTTGGGAACACATCGGGAATACTGGACAGCAGCAGAGCATCCGTTTCTTTCAACGGTGCGGACCTGGCAAGTCTGATCGGCCTCTCGTCCGCCAGGCGTACACATGTGCCGAAGCACCAGATCAGCAAAGCCTCATTTCCGGTCTTCTCAATGAGTTTTTCAGTACCTCTGGCGGCTGATAATCCTACAGAGGCCGAAAATGACGATGTTCTGGCCTCTCCACTGGCGTCTCTATCGCTAGATGGTCTCCTATATGCAGACAAAACTACCTGTGACGACACCGGTGAGGGCGAGAAATACTTGGGTACGAGCAGCTTGTCTGCGATTTTGGAAAACACCCAGTCGAGCATAAGTTTCTCTGTGCTGTGCGAGCCGTCGGCATCTCCACCTCCGGTCGGTAGGCAGCCAATGAAATGTGTGCAACCCATCCACTTGTCTCGAAGCTCCGGCATCGCTCAGGAAGCCGCCGACAGAAATTCGCATGATGTACGCGATGTCTCAGCCAGCAACCTCGGACTGCTTGAAGAGGAGAGCGATAACGCCTCCAGCAAGGTTCGTCTGCCGGTATGGACCACCACTCTCGCGCCTCCATCCGCATCGCTATCGCAGCTGTCGCTAGGCAGGGTGCGGCCGCATCACGGAGTCGACAACACCGTGCACGACTCCCCCGCAGGGGATGAACACCGCCGGGCGTTGTGGAAGGAAAACGAGTTTTCTTTCTCGTCACAGAAACTTTGTTGTGTGATGCCCCGCGCCAGTGTTGGTCTGCAGGCAGGCAAGGCAGAGACCTGTGACCGACGCGGCAGTGACACAACCAGCACACTGGACGAACTCGGGAACGATGCTGTCGCACGCAACACAAGTACAACTTCGAACCTTAAGAGAGGTGGTCGAGAAGAGGATGCAAGCACGCTTCAGCCGCACAAGACGGCCTCCCACACCTCTAGCCCAGGGCCATCGAGCAGCCAACACAACCCCCCATCACGGAGGGCCTCCACGGCGTCGCTTGTGGCAGCCATCAATATGGAGAAGCACATGGTGACACACTCCGTCAGCGGCGACGGTGATTTCTCCTTCTCTGATGTTCCCGTAGAGAGTGAAAAAAAAATTGTTGCGGCAATGGGAAATGGGACCCATGAAAGAAAATCACAGCCGTGCACTGCCGAGGGCCAAGCGCCCCCTTCCCTCGGTGTGCCTCCGCCAAGGCACCAGAGGAACTCCGCATCACCGGCGCAACGCGACAACGGCACCATCGATAGTACAGTCGTCGAAAAAACGTTGGCAGAGAAAAAAGAAAGCGGCGCGACAAATATCTCAGGCGCACCGAAGTCCCGCGACCCCGGGGCTGCGGCACCAACTGGGACAAACCTCAGTTTTTCCAACTTTTTTTTTAAATCTCCGGTGACGACAGCGAATGAAAAATGGTCTGTGGCGTCGGTCAAAAGTCCTCAAATGTCGAAGCGATTAGAGAGAGGCTGCTGCAGAAACTCGGTAACAAACTCCAGAGTTTCTGCTACCTCTCCGAAGACTTATCACCTCACAAGGAATGAGAGGGGAGACCAGGTGTTATCTGAGCCACGCACGACCCCCACGCTGCCGCCCGCTTTCCAGCGGCACAACGGTGTCGACTATTCGCTGGATTCCCTACTATCCACATCGTTTTCCTTGGATACGGGAAACATGTATCACAGCAGCGACAACAACAGCCGTTGACGGCTATCGCCAGCGAACGAAAGGAGTATATATATATATATATATATATAGTTTTTTTTTTTCGGTATAACACACAAAAAAAAAATTGTTAACGGGTCTCTTCAGCTCCCCCCAGAAGCAACGAAAGTTCTTGTAAGGGGAATGGACCCCACAAGGGGGGGAATAGAGCGGGGAAACCTATCCCTTATATTCCCGTGGGTGTTTAGGAAAGGGAGGGAAATAATAGGGTTTTTTTTTCATTTTTATTGTGTTCGCTGTTGATTATTACTTCTATGACTGTCGTTTTTGCTGCTTTCTCTCCTCACAATAACAAAAAAACAAAACACTTCACACAAACAAACACAGATTCACACATTATTTGTGTAGTCTATGCTCTCTGTAGCAATGTGAACGTGTCCCTCGACAAACACGTACGTCTCGGTTTCGTACTCTTACTATCACTTCTTTTTTTTTTAATATCTATAGTCGCCATGATTTCTGAGAGAGATACACACACGCACACACATATAGATATATACATTTATATGTATGTGTATGTGTGTGTGCGTGTGTGTGTCTGGCGGGAAAAAAAAACAAGTTTCTAACTTTCCCTTTTTTGTGTTTTTCTTCGAAGCATTAGGGACATTTTTTTTTTCTCTACTCGCTGTCGTATTTTGTGTCATTTGCTATACACCCACTTTGACCTCGACATGGATAAATACCCCTTCCTCCCTTTTTTCTTTTTATCTCTGTCTGCTTTGAGATGTTTCTCTCTCTCGATGCCTATCGCATCCGCTGCGGCGTCAACAACGAGACCCTCACTCCCTGACAGAGCCAACAGACACCAGCCACTGAAACAGAATAAAGGCGACGGGGGGCAGGTGTGCGCCGGCACTGCGACCGTGAATCGTGTGATGAAGATAATTTTTTTTTTCCAGATCTCTGGTTCAGAAGGAATGTGCTCGATAGGCTAGCACACACACAGTCTCATATATATCTATATATATATATAGATATATAGATATATATATATATATATATATATATTTGTGCTTTTTAAACTTCACTGTCAATGCCCGTCAAGCTCTCCACGACATGCCCCCCCCCCTTCACCCACATCCCTTTTCTTCCCCTCGTTTGTCCCACCTTTAGGTGTTTGAAGGTTGTAGATACGTGGATGGCCACCGCGTTACTGTCTGGAGAAAGACGACATGTGAATGTGTTTGTTCACCTGTTCCTCTGACCTCAAGTCACCCCTCTCCTCATCTCAACGAGTGCTGTGTTTCACTTTTTTTTACCGACTCGCATACGCGCAAAAGAGAAAAAATACGCACTGCGTTTTTTCCTTGTATCATTATTTTTTGGTGTTGATATTACTATTTTTTTTTTTTAGGCTGGAAAAGAGCGGGAGCGGGGTGTATTTCTTGATCGCTATCATTATTGTTATTATTACTTTCCGCTTCCCCGATAGAGGCTCGGTGTATGGCATAAAAAATAAAACGACGGCCGACTTCGCAGCTGAATCCTGATTTTTTTGCTGTTTTCTTCTTGCCATCCACCCATCCACATCATACACACACGATCATTTGCTTTTTTCTTTCGACTCCCTTCACGTCTCACCGTTCTTCTCCTTTGTAATGATGTTATTCTGCTTCTTCCCCCTCTCCCCTCCCTTTTTTTTTGTTGCGTACATCTACGTGTGTGCGTGTGTGTCTTACAGTTTCGCGGAGTCGCCTGTTACACTTCTGATCTGTGATATCCACGCCACCACCAACACCACCATCCCACTTTCCCTTCTTTTCTTCTTCTGACAACCAATCTTTTTTTTTCCCCCTTCCCCCCTTCCCTTCCGTCTCTGGGGGAAAGGGGAGAGGGGGGAAGCGAAGACATCTTTTTGTCGCATGGAGAAATAAATTTCAGTGACATACAGACGTGACGGCTGCTTTGTCTGCAAACTAGGTGCTGCTTTTTCTTTTTTTCTTTCAAGGAAATGCGGGCGAACATGTATATCCATGCCGAGCTACTTCATTCCCACCTGTGTATGCAAGTTGCAAGTCAGCTGTCGCAAATAGTGATGTGGTGCTGCCTGTCTTGAGTCAATATTTTCTGCTTCCACCTGTGTGGTAATGCTTCACCCCCCTACACACACACACACACACACACACACACACACACACCGCCAACCGCCACCTCTGGGGATGAGGGGAAGGGAGGAGGACGGAGGAGCCGCCCTTCCCACTGGCACCTCTCCCTCAAACCTACCTCACGCAGGAACCGGGGCCTCTTGGAGTCCTACGAACAACACCCGAGCAATGTGCAGCGTGGCCATCTGCTTGATGCACACAGCTGTGGAACGACCCGCAAAGCGGGTGTGTTTGGCAGACGGTGTGCAGAGATGGACGCGACAGTACTTCTGAGGGGGGGAGGGGGGAGATGTGCACCACTCTGCGGCACGATGCTTACGAGTGCCATTTGACCTTTCCAAAAAAAAAAAACAGAAAAAAAAATACTTCTTTTGCCTTTTTTTCTTTGCCCACCGATCCTCGATGTACCGATGGCCCGCATGCATGAATGATTTCGTTTCTTTTTCGTAATAAAATGGTAAACTTCTGGCGAACTCATCCTTTGTGCGCAGCCCTTTCCATTTGCATCCCCTCCCTTCCCTGTACACACACAAATGTATGAATTAAAAAAAAAAAAGAGGAAAGAAATGGAGACCTTGTCGGAGCAAAATGGAGAGGATGACAGCGAATCAGTAATTGATATTAACACACGCGTTTTTTTGTTTGTTTATTTTTTATTTTTTGCTTCCCCCGCCCTCTGCCCCCCTCCCCTTTGCTGTCATCAGAACCCATAAACAAATATGTAGCTTGCAAACTATGCGGAGTGTAAGCAGTCTCCAAACGACCTCGTCTTGTTGGCTACGGAAAGACTTCAATGGGGCTCAACTCGTCCACGCCCCGAAATGACATACCCGAGGGTTGCAACTCTCTTGAAGTCTACACCGACCACAGTTTGCTAAATGATGTAGGACGCGTCGTTGTTGAGCCTCATAACCACACATACGCATACGCACCCTTCGCCTTCCCCCAACTTCCTCTCCCCTCTCCTCTCCTTTGCAGTTCCGCTGCACTACGGTTAAGGTTTGCCCTACGACGGCGCTGGATAACAGATGTTGGCTCGTCTCGCTATATGTTGCCAGTCGAGTAGGTGAATCGAGTTACCCCAGCTCCCAACCCGCACACACACACATGCCTGCACTGGATGCAAAAGAAACGTCGTTTGTACGGGCTCAAATTATGTAAATACATATATATATATATATATAGATATATACAAGTGTGTGTGTGTGTGTAGATTTTCTTGTGCACAAATTGAGCACTATCTCCAGGAGGAGCCAATCAAACACCGTACAGTGTATGACCGCTACCTCCTCTTGCACGCAAACACCGATCCATTCCATCCGGAGGGTGCTTTTCATATGTATGTACACACACTTCACTCATGCTGATATAGTCCTCAGCGCGTATAACTATGGTCCCCTCTTCCTACGAGTTTTGGGGGCTCGCCAAGATGTGTAACTGCTGCTCGCATCCCTGCATCTGCCCATTAGACTAGAAGATTGGTACGGAACAAATGAAATCCTTCATTGATCCCCAACGCGTAGAGTTGAGTGTGACCCTCGTGCAATCCGTGTAAGATGGAATATACGCAGGTATACATGCATAGATATATACTGCCGCGAAATGGGAATAAAAAGTGGGGTAAAAAATAGGCGTCAACTCTCGTGTCCTTCAATTCCACTGCCAACCTATCGAAGAAGTTCTTGGATAGACCCTTGGCGACATAATCCCGCCCAATTCTCCTCACGCATAAACATAAAAATATCGATAGAGACGCTCGCACTTCTTCGTTAGAAAAAAAAACACCGATTGGGTATACACTTATGTAAAATGTGTGAACAAAAATACGATCAACATCAAAATATATTTGAAAGGAAAAGAGAAGAGAGAAGAGATTTATCTCAAGCGTCGGCACCACCCCGGCTCCGTCGGGTAACCAGAGAAGCTGTGAAAACACGCAACATCCGGTCTGAGCGTGCTCGTGCACGCGGCCGCACCAAACCTCCTGCTCTCCCCTTCCCTCCTCCCCTCATTCTTTTGTGCACTTGATATTTCCCTCAGTCACTTGGGGAACCTCACTGCTGCTTATTGCAGCGACTTCTCCCCCCCCCCTCCACACACACACACACACACCACCACCACCCCCATCAGTAGCACTCCCGGCAGTCCTCGAGCGCCTTGTACAGGAATAGGCAGCAGGAAGAATATGTCGTTCTACCGACGATCATCTAGTGACAACATGTCCACCTTACCTGACCAGCCCTTCTCACGTCCTGACTCCACACCTTATGACCTGCCCGAACCGAGCATCGGTAGAACCTCATCAACCGCACACATTGGACGGAGAAAATCCAGTGTGCGCATAGTAGCTGTGAATACCGCCGAGGAAGACATGTTGAACAGCCGCCAGGCTGATAACCTGGCACAGCCGAGGAGCTTCAGGCATCAGAACCCGAGCCAAATAGTCAAGCGCACAATGGAAGAAATGATGATGGTGCAGCAGCAGCAACAACAACAGCAACGAAAAATGATGTTGGATAGCAGAAGATACCCGACGCTGCAAGGGAAGATGTCAATGCCTCTCCTTCAACGGAGACCGACCCACTTATACCAACAAAACGGCGGTAGTGTTGTGGTACCATCGAAGGAAGCCCTACCACTGCCCCTGTGGGTAATGGAGGCTAGGCTGATGGAGCAGCAGCAGCAGCAGCCCCGGCAACAGACACCGCAGGCACCGTGGAGTCAGCAGGCTGGGGTGTCGGGGTATCCCACCGAAACAAGACAACGCCGATTTACCTACAACGGGCCCACTGCGCTTCTAAATCCAAGACCCCCGTCCCCTTTGCAGACGTCAAGGACCCTGCCAGAGTATCCATTACGCCCCGGGGTGGGACAGAACTCCTCCACTGGCAACAGTCAACCCGAACATACGGAATCGAGGAGGAGGTCTTCCCTTCTACCTTCGAGGCCGCAAGGTCGCCGGGCCACGTACCTCTCCTCCACGGTTGTCTCCCCACACGAACAGAAATCTGTGGCGGATCTTTCTCTGGCGCAGCGCCTGAAAAATATATTTACAATCACACGGACTCAACATCGGCGACCCGCGACTAGGAAAGATCGGCACGAAAATACCACCAGCACCACCGATGAGGAGCTTGTCTCTAAGAAATCATCGACGCACTCTCTTCGAAGCAACGTCGACGAAAAGAAAAGCAGTCATGCCCATTCTATCAACGGCTCCCGCGGCGATGGTGCCGACGGAGAGAGGCCTCCTCCACGTTCAGCTACGGCACAACTGCAGAACGGCACCGAAGCGACGAGTACTCGAAGGCTGTCGGCAACTGAGAGCCAGCACGCTAAAGAACTACAGCAGTTGGACAACGTACTGCGACAACGCGAAAAGAGGATGAGCAACGGGGGTATCCCCCGAACCACCTCCTTTCGTGGCGACCTCGATAGCGACAGCGACATCGATGACGCTGACGACAAGGAGGACAGCGACGCAACCGTACCTTTGAACGCCAACCTGTCAAACCATTCGTCCAGCTTCGCCGCGTCCGAGACCATCCCCGGCGTCGATATGCTGTCCTCCCCGAGGAATAAACACCGCGATGACAGCTATAGCTTTATGAACTCTGACAGTAGTAGCGAGAACGCCTTTGAGCAGCTTGCCCCTGCTAGCACCGACTCCACACTGGGATCGACCACTTCGTTTTTTCGTGAAGGAAATCCTGATCTATAAAGTGGAAAAATAATGAGCTGCGGCGTGCATAGACCACTACAGTCATAGCATCTGAGCACATATTCCGCAAAGAATCCCGCGGACGCGCCCGCAAGAAGAAGCCCTTTTTCCCACCTCAATTAGGAACTCTTCGTCGAGGATGGTCCCACAGGTCAGCGCTGCGCTGAACTATCGAAAAACTGGTGTTCCTGGAACCCCCACAGACACACGTGCATCTATGTATCTTTTTTTTTTCCGGAGACCCTTCCTCCTCGTCTCAAGCTCGAGTGTTTTTTTAATTTAACCGAAGGCCTCAGCTGCGCAGCTACCTTGCCACTTGGATACAGCGAGAAAACAAAAAAAAATTTGCGTCACGGGTTGGTCAGCACTCATTCAGGGAATCCTGTTTCCCTCTACCAGCTAACTGTGTACAAGCTGCAGCACTTCAGGGCCGAACTCTGCATACCCCCCACCCCCGGCGCCCCCCCCTTCCCCGCCCACCTCTTTTATGTTTTTCCCTGTCTTTTTATTTTTTTTATGGCTGCTGATGATATCACGATCATTTGAATACATGAGTGCGTATAAACGCTCGAGCTGACTGTCTTCCACGCCACCGCCACTGCGACGGATCGATACCACTTTCTCTTGCTGCTTTTTGTTTTGTTTCTTTTCTGTGTAGGGAGGTGTGTGTGTCTGTATCTCTAGTATGCATTGTCTCGCGTTCACACTACCCCCTCATCTTATTTTTATTTTTTAGGATTTCTTTTGATTTTTTTTTTTATGCGAATCGGGAATAAAAGTATGAGGCGGCTTGGCGCCTGTGAAGAGCAAAAATACTTCAGGCACACCATTCAGTGAGCGATGCGGATATGTATTGTTTATTTTATTTTTTTTTTTTGAGCACGTCAGCCGAACCCTCTCGCCTCACACGCGTCCGTCACACATCCGCTCTTCGCATTTTTTTTTTTCTGGTGTTTCTCTCGTCTCCCTCGTGACGCCTTCTCATCCCAATATTTTAATTTTTTTTTTCTCTCGCTCATTCGCTATTTTATTTATTTTGTGTGTATGTGTGTCTGTTTGTGAGAGGAGCAATGCCGAAGAGAATGTTTCCGTCGTGATTTGAGGACCCCCTTTTGTGAATCTCGAGTACACTCTTGCACCTTACTGCTTTTCTCCCATTCAACCTTTCTTTCTTTCGTTTTATTTTTTTTTTGGCATGTGAACGTACGTTTGACTCCCTCCTTCCCCTCACCTGACCTGACCTGCAGTGTATTGTGCTGAATAGGAAGTAGTGAGTATCAGTCAAGACATTTGATCGTTGTCGTTGTTTATTTTTCATATTTGTGTCTGGGCGCAACCCCCATCTTCGGCAAGATTGATCGATGGTGCATCGAGATGTATGGGGTTAGGGCACGTGCCCAGATATATATATATATATATATATACATTTATTTAGGTTTATATTCGTACATAAACGAAGAGGGATCACTTCTCCCGTGAAGACGAAGAATTCAGCTAAGAACACAATTTTTGTTTCCTGATTGGTGACGAGACAACCGGCGTGATTGTTATCACCACACGTCGTTGAGGTTCACCCGGTATAATTCACATACGTTAATCAAGACCAAACAACTTGGGGGCCCTTCCCTCCCCCCCCCCTCCCTCTCTCTTCATTGTGTGTTACGTTGCCCTTTTTCTTTTTTAATGGCCTGTTGTTTGTTTCACGTTCTCCCCTCCGAACCCCTTTTATCTTCCACACCAACTTTATATACAACCCGCATCGCTTTATTTCCGCAATGCGTCTCGATTTTATGGTTTCTTTTTTGAGTTGTATCGTAATTATGTATGCACAAGAGTATATATACGCGTAATGAATGTGCACAGAATATATAACATATATATATATATATATGTTATATATGTTTATGTTTATGTATACCTATGAGTTGTGTAACTCCTTTTTTTTAGTCTGCTACTGTGGGTCCCCGTGTCTCCTCCTCTCTTCTGCTTCCACCTGTGTGGTAATGCTTCACCCCCCTACACACACACACACACACACACACACACACCGCCAACCGCCACCTCGTGGGGATGGAGGGGGAAGGGAGGA
>CM007315.1:928508-950479 GCA_000333855.2 Endotrypanum monterogeii | reverse complement strand
GAGTCCTACGAACAACGCCCGAGCAATGTGCAGCGTGGCCATCTGCTTGATGCACACAGCTGTGGAACGACCTGCAAAGCGGGTGTGTTAGGCAGACGGTGTGCAGAGATGGACGCGACAGTACTTCTGAGGGGGGGGAGGGGGGAGATGTGCACCACTCTGCGGCACGATGCTTACGAGTGCCATTTGACCTTTCCAAAAAAAAAAAAAAAACAGAAAAAAAAAAAGGTTGAATACTGCCCCTCTCCTCTTTTTCTCCCTCGTGGTAGAAATTTAGATCTCTATCTCCATCTGCTTCTCATATTTTATTTTTATAGTGTGCTCAACTCTTTCCCATCCCTGTCTGTCACGGAATGAGAGCCAAGAGGTGTTTAAGGCGCTGTATGAAGGTGCGTGCTTGTTTTACAGCGAACTATATCTATGCACTGTTTTTTTTTTCTTTTGGACCCGTTTAGGTTTTCCCGATGCGGGTCTTTCACACTAGCGCTTTTTTTTTTTTGTCGTATAGGTAATAAGGTTTTTTTTTCCACGCTCTATGCTACTTTTTTTTTTTTTTGCACCCCCGTTTAATCGTATAGCACGGCTCGTCCGAAACACTCTCTCGTGCACCTCGCTCTTGTCGATTTCTGTCCCACGCAGCCCCCTCCCTCCCTCCCTCCCACCCCGCCCCAGTGTGATCTCTCTCTTTAAAAAAAAAAAATACATCGTTCTTCTGCGTCGTCCTCGATAAAATGTAGTCTTTCTCGTGATGCATACTCTCTCTCTCTTTCTGGGGAATATGATTCCGCAGCACAAAACAGCAACAACACTCTCTGTGCGTGTGTGTGTGTATAAAGGATCGATCAAAAAAAAAAGAAATGCGGGAGAAGAAGGGAGAGGGGGAGAAGACGATGAGGGAGTGGGGCAGACAAATCCCCGCCCCCATATTCCTCAAAGTAAATACTATAACGAAGAGGGGAACAGAAAATACGATCCCGAGTCACTCCATAATGTGCCGCTTTACGTCTGTGTGTGTGCGTGTGTGTGTGCGTGGGCACGGTATGTACACATTTGGCTGACGGTATTCTCCTCTGTAACAGCGCCGACATTGCGGTCAATTCTACCCATCGTTCCACCGAATACTTCCATGGAAATTATCCTTCCCCATTTCTCTGGCCGCATGTTCTCCCAAAACCCCCTCGACCGTCCTTGGCTGCGCCTTCAAGAGGTCTATATGTGTGTGTGGGGGGGGGATATGTCGATCCACAGAAACTTGCTGTGTACGTCAGTGAAATGTTTTTTTTCATTTCTAGTCCAAACGACAAAATAAATGTGTGGATGTGCACAACGCTCATAGTCCCAGATCTGTCGGTGTTGTTTGTCACTCGTCCTCCTCGACAACCCTTTTCCTTCCCCCTTCTTTTCCACTGTCGCTCTTTTCTGATGAGCTCATCCGAACCGCAACCTTCAAATACATATGTAAATATATATTTAAATAAATATACATATATATTATTGTTCTCATTTTTTTTCCAAGATAATCGTCGTCGAGAAACACGGCCCACAATTTATTTTATTTATTTTGTTTTTTGGGGGGGAGGGGTTAGTCGATTGACTGGAGGTCTTAAGACAGTGTGGTGCTTCCTTTCCGCCTCCGCAGAGAGCACTGACAGAGTAACGGAGTGACACCTCTCATCGTCATTATTCACTCACAGTCCCAATCCCACTACTTTGTGTTCCTGCATTCGGAGCGTCGCCCTTCCGATCCCTTCCCCCCCCCCCTTCTCCTACTCCTACCCCTCCCTTCCTCCCAAACACATATACGTACATATATATATATATATATATATATATATATATGTGCGTGTGTGTACATAATGCAGCACTCTTCCTCGGCATACTACCAGGTGGAATATAGCGATGGAAGCATGAATCGTGGCACAGCCATCTATGATAAGGTGCCGCGTCCGTGCACGGACCGCAGCACCACGACGGCTGGAAAACACGTATCCGGACCGACTTTTTCGGAAAACACCTCCGAGTTTGGCGGTCATGACAAGGACTACCATCATACGAACTCGAGTGGCAGCAGCCAGGCGGTGGGTATCAAAAAACACTGCCACTCCACATCAGTGGATGTTCCCGCATCTTTGGAGATGAAACGCCTGTGTACGCCATTCGCGTCCTCGTCCGTCTCCGTTGTCAACGCGCACTCGCTGGAGTGTGTAACTGCTTCAGGTTACTCGGGAACCCCGCTCGACTCGATCACCCCCGCATCTGTGCACCCGGCACCCGAGAGGTCTATGCGGATAAGCCCCCGCTCGCACCCGAGGTGCAGAGGTAGGGGTGGCGCTCGTGATTCAAAATATTTGCAATTCCAGCCGATGCAGCCGCGCTTGATGAGACGCTTCAGTGGTGCCCACCACATGGCGTCTGACTGCACCCTCGACGCCAGTCTATCAACAAGTATCTCAACGTGTAACATATCCTACAAATCGGTTGTCAGCTCTCCATCAGAGAAAGCAAGCGCCCCCATCACGTCAGGCGTGAGGCTCCGCCGACTCAGCTCCATTCGAGGGAACAGCTCTGCGCACCAAGAAGGCGCCGGCAACCGGAAGACCTCTAACATCCGCGGCAGCGATACCTCCATCAGCACCGTTGAGCTGCAGGTCAATTCTCATAAGGTACTGGAGGCGCGCACCGACAACGAGCTCGGAAGCTGGGGGGCCCACTATACAAAGAGTCCTCTTTCGGGCGTCTACCCCTCTGATGTCGGTGGGATGCCCTCAAAACAGCAATGTGAGCTATACCACTATGGCGATGTCAGCGACACCGTTGGCGGGTTTTGCTCCTCGCCTGATACCGTGATGCTTAGTGGCCTAGTATCTGTCCCAGATGCGATGTACAGGACATCTGTCTCCACTTCGACGCAGCGAAGAATCTCCAGAGGATACGTTAGCACATATGATAAGCAGTGCCGCCTGCAGTGCCTTCCGAAAGCCTCAGCCCTCGAGACTGGGGAGGCGTCTCGGGGGAACAAAGTTGTGCGTATGTCCACCGATACACAAGCTAGCAGACTCTCCCTAGAGGCCAGCCGAGCAAAGGACCATGCCTTTATACAAGACGCCAGCTCCAGTGATACGAGCACTTCCCTGTCGGTAGTCAACCAACGACTCGAAGGAAAATATGGGAGAAGCAAACAAGGGCAACCCTCCTGGCTACAGCCCCTCGACCGGGTGCACTCCCTGCCGTCCCTTAAATCAGAGACTTCGTCCAGGAGATCGGCAATGAAACACAAAAACAAAAACTCACCACTCCCGCACGTGGTTGTCGCGGTGCCCGGTAGAGAGTCCTCGCTTGTGATGGGCATGCGAGAGGAATCGATGCATCCAGCGCCTACACAACAACCTTCGTCTCGCTTTCTGGGGAACAAATGTACGCCGCCCCACCGTGTAGTGTCCAGCGGCGAACGGCGTGGCCGCGCACATGGCCCTTTGGGGCATCGGTGGCGCAGCGGGGATAAACTGTTGCCTGAGAACATAACCTCAGAACATAACTATGCCCCGCGCACGTCCTCCACGTCTTCGAGGAATCCATCCATCAGCATGTCAAGCAGCAACGCCTCGGAGGCTAGCAACGCCGGGAAGCGAACGCGTGTGCGCCGCTCCGTCACGACACCACATCTGTCGACAAAAAATCGAGACCACGAAAAGGGGAAAAGGCGATCGAGCACACACGATTCGCGGTCCGCCAGCGTCGCGAGGCGTCGCTGTTTTCTTGTCAAGCACCTTAGTGTGCATATACTAAACAAGGCGCTACGAAATCGCAGATGAAAAATTGTACACACACACACACACAAATATATAAATATATATATGTGTATGTATATATATTTATATCAAAGTGTATATTTTTTTTTTCATGTATACACATGTTTAATGTTACTCGCACTTTTTTCTCCATTTCCACTTGATTTCTGTTGATGTCGTGCTGTTGTCTTCACTGCGGGCGTGACGGACCCTGTCAAGTTTTTTTTTCTCCCCGTCTTTTTTTTTTTTCGTTTGTACACCCTGCTTCTCTGAAACCACCTCCATCTATCCCTAGAAGCAGGTGCACCTCTCTACAGAGAAAATGGGTCCCTGCAACAACGAGGGAAAGGGAACAAAGAAAAAAAAAAGAGAGAAGCAGAAGGACGAGGTAAAACATGCATGTACATCTCGTATCCGTTCTACCACCTTCTCAGTCCACCCTCCCTGACATACAGTGGTGTTTCCTGAGTAGATGAGCGCCCCGTAAGTATCTAAGAATATAAATATCAAACGAAAGAGATAGACACGCCTATTTCTTTCCTCGCCTTCGTTTCGAAATCGAAAGCATTGTGTATGTGTGTGTGTGTGTGTGTTTGTGTGTGTGTTTATTTATTTATTTATTCCTCCCAACATGAATAGATGTATCTGATGTACATTTGAATGTTTAGGTTCTTGTATGGGTGTGGGTGTGTATCTGCATCTCGAGTCTCTACTTTATTATTATTATTATTTTAGCTGATGTTGTATGGTTCTCATTTCTGTCACGAATGTGTGCCTTACTATTTTTGTTTTTTTTTCCTGGAAATTATTTGATAACGTCTCTGAGACCTCTGTCAGACGCATACACACCTACATCTACACTTACACTTACACTTACACTGCCACCCCATCACCACTCTCCGTACATTGTGGTTGCGTATCTCCAACAGCTGTTCCCTCTTTTTATTTAATTTCGTGAATTAAATGTTGGCGAGTTGTTAATGATAGAAAAAAGGACGGAGGGTACGATTGCAGTGCAATAATCCCCCGCCAAGCACACAACTCGCCCCTCTAGAAAAGCAAATGATGCCCTCCCCCACCCTCACCCCCAACTCCCGCTCACCTGCCCATCCTCAGTCCTTTTTTTTTTGGTAGGTTTTTTTTTTTTTTTACACTCCTGAGCCTTTAACATGGCGCCCTCAGAGTGACTCCACTACCACCCCAGTGCCGGATGGTTTTGCGTCGAGTTGATAGGCAGCAGATCAACTTTTTTTTTGAAGCGCATGGCTGAGTTAGGGTGACCATGTTATGGAGGCGTGTCCTGAGCGATCCCCTCCTATTCTTGATGTGTGTGGGGAGCAGAGAGTGGAGCACCCGAAGCTTGGCATCACGCGGCGAGCAACGTGATGACAGCTCTTTTAAAAGCAATCTGTACAACGGATTGGTGGAGATACACTTTCGGATATGTCGCGTGCTGCCATCACTGGATCGTTTTTGTTATTACGCGTTTCACTTTCCCTGGTGCTACTGAAGTCTCCTGAATTATTATTTTTTTTTTTAATCGTACACATACACCGCACTGTGAAGAGAAAAGGTTGGAGTGGAAGGGAGGGGTCTGGGAGGCGTGAGGACACGGGGGGTGGGGGGGCAGAGCACCGAAACAATACATATTTATAAGCCCAGTGCCACAATGAAACGAACACGAAGAAAAAGAGCTTGATGACAATGTACCCCGTACAAATACTCACTTACACACACACACAGGTGAATATATATATATATATAATTTGGTGTAAGTGTGAATGCCTAATTTTTTTTTTCTGAGGTGGGACCGCTTCGCTTTACCACAAAAAAAAAAAAAAAGGTAAAGGGGTCGGGTGGCACACAAACGATGCTGCAGTCGGCGGTGCAGATGGACACAGTGCAAGAAGTGTCCCCGCACCCACTCATTTATCTTTTGCCATTACCCTCCCCCCGCTCCTACCGACAACGGAAAAAATATATATTGAAGGTAGGAACTCCGTGGTTCTAGAATTTTTGACCCCGCGCATATGCTCACCGTTTGTTTATTGCAGCAAGGACAGATCCGTTCGCTGTGTAATCAAAGCCATTGCTCTCCCCTGTATGCTACCCAATCAAACTCCTCTTTGCCACCTCTGCCTTCTTCCTTCTGGGGGGGGGGGGGCGTTACGAGTATCGAATTTCTTCACACGTGCTCGCCTTGCATCACAGATCAAGCACGTCCATCCCAGGAGCGACCGTTCTGATCTCGCCTTCCAACTGTCGACCCACACCCACACATACACATACACATACACACGCACACTTCGCAACTACAACGACGAATACACAAAATGGGTGGAACATACGTTCGCGGTCAGAAGGGAAATCGTCCACAATCTGGCAGGCCGCTGACGGCCCCTCACAACAAATCGTCTGGAAAAGGTCGTGGTGTCACGAAGAAAAGCGACACCGGATTGAAGAGCGACGCCACGTCTGTCTCCATCCCCAATGCATTCGAGTTTGACTGCTCCAGCCTCACCCGGTGCCACGAGACGGGGCGCCTTTTCTCCCTGCCTTCATCGGATGCCTCTTTGCCTCGGCGTGACTTCGTTGTTGTGGAGCGCAATATCACTGGCATCGATGACCTCATCTACAAGGAACACACAGACGTATGGGAAAATGTGCCCAGGGGCGATGCCCGCGTTTATCTGAGGACCGAGTCGACCAGCGGCGAACAATTGTATTCCCTGGTTGGGGCTGTGAACGGGCTTCGGAAATTCGGTTTTTCGGACAGCACCTACGGCTACCCGGACGATGTGCACACCGTTATAGCCATGGAGAAAGAAGTTGGCGAGAACGGACACCTGTCTGCATTCCTTCTTCCTTCCTTTGACGAGGAAAGGAAGAAAGAGCTCATCGACGCGGACGCGGGCGTTACAGACACCGCTACAGATCCCGACACCTCACGCCGCTTCTGGGTACTGGGGTGCAGAGGCGTGCACATTGTACTGGATTATGCCATCTCTGAAGAGTGTATGCAATATTACACAACCCTCAGTCACCGTTACTCACACGTCATCAAAATCGCTCGCCTCTGGAAAGCGATGCTCCCCGTCGGCGGCAATCCACCGGCGGTACAGAGCTCTGCAAAACCCGCTACGGGGCCCGCGGCATCCCGCACGCTGACGGCGACGCAGGCGGCTGCCTTTCACGAAACGTTGCACAAAAATATGTGGACCGGCTGCTTCCAGGCGATCTTTTCGGATGGGGAGTATTTGGTGGACTATAGCGGTGTGAATGAGCTACGCTTTTATGCGCTGGCGCTGAACCGACGTCCTTTCGAGGCCACGAGAACTGACCGCAGCGGCCCTCCGACGAACGAGGCGGGTCATGGCAGCCTCCCCGGAGAGACCCCAAATGAGGTGCCCACTGGCGGGCGTCAGCATTCGCGGGAAAACGGCCTTTGTCTCCCTGTGGAGGACGCTGCAGTATTTTTTCACCGTGTCGGCCTCGGCTACGCACACTACTATCCACTGGTTGTGTACAAATCTGCCGAGTACGCCCAGCTGATCGATGCGATCAGAGGACGGAGTCTGTCGGCGGGTTGTGTTCTCTACGGCGCTGATAAGAGCGGGACCGTGGTGCGATTGTGGAGAGAGAAATGTTACCCGTATGAGATGGAGCGTGCAGCGCGCGATGCCATCCTGAACCGCAAGCTGACAGGCGATGCCGTCAAAGTGCGACTTGAGAGGAAGCTCAGCCAACAACCTGCGGACCTGCGAGACTACGTGAGAGATTGGGAGACGAAGCGCATGCCGTTTCTTTTGCAATTCGCCGCGTGGTTAAAGGCAACAGGGCGCGTCACGCCACACACGTCGCGCGACGCAATCCGTCAGCTGCGCGTTGAGTGGTTCTCCCTTGAGAAGAAATTTCAGGCTGACGTGGATTTGAAGCCGAAATTGGGCAGCACGAGCCAGCCCGACTCGGTGCAGTGCGGTGAGGATCTGCAGGATCTGGACGTGATCAAGTTTGTTGGACCGCAAGGGTGCGGCAAGTCCACCTTGAGCTGCGCCCTCTACGCCCTACTACAGAAGGCACAGTACCGCCCTCGTTGGGTGAACCAGGACGAGTTGGGTAGCCGCAATAAGTTCCTCGCTTCTCTGCAACAAGCCTCACTCCCAACCTCGGGTCTGACGCACTTGATTATCGACAAGATGAACTTGGACGCAAAAATGAATACCGACTACGACAATCTACCGCTGACCTTGACGATTATGTGTTCGCACCCCGACGGAGAAAACGCTCTGTACAATGTCTGCATGGATCGTGTACTTCGCCGGGGAACTGGGCATCGAACTATCCGTCTCGATCAAAACATACCCGCAGAGGAATACCAGGCGCAGGTGCAGAAGACTCGCGGCTTCGTCCGCCAAGCGGTGCAAACCTGCGAGACGCCGAGGGATCCACCAGATGTGATACTCCGGCTGGATGTAACCACACCACTCAACGAAATGATGCGCATGATATGGGAAAAACTTCAGGAGAACGGTACTCACCTGCTGCCACCCGTGACGGATGACGACATCAACGATGCGCTCGATGTGGCACACCGATATCAGTCACTTCTGCGAGAACAAGACAGGTTCCCGACCTACGCCGCTCTCACCATCCAGGATAAAAAAGATGTGGAGACTCTTCTGCAGCTCGTCCCACCTGAGTTCACTACAGGGCAGATCGTGCAGCGAGAATTTCACGTCACACTGAAATTTTTTGGCGGTGAAGTCGACCCCCTGACGTTTGTCTCGGTTGCCGAACGTCTTGGGCAGTCTGTTACGCTAACCTTGGAGAGGGTTGTTGGCGACCACGACGGGGTGGCGATCACAGTGAGACGCGACGACGCGCAATATCAGAGCGCGAACCCTATCCCGCATGTTACCATCTCCAACCGGAAGGGAGTGCCTGCCAAGTACAGCAACGATCTCATCTCACCCACATGCTACCCCGGTGATCCATCAAAGCGAAGATTTTTGGAGCTCCCCCCAAACTGCACCGTAACGGGAACCTTCGTGTTCCGGTATTAGCCTTGTTCCCCCCCTCCCCCTCTTCCAAAAAAAAAAAAAAAGTGGGAACGTGAATGGGATCCAGTGTGGGGTGAGGTGATGAGGGGAGTTGGGCATATATATATTTTCCCCAATCAGCGGATCTACTTGGTACTCGAATGAAACCTTCGCTTTCTCTCTTTTTTTTTTTGTCTGTGTTCTCTCTGAGCCAACGTCACGCTAGTATGTCATACATTTTCCTTTGAACTATCTCCTTGCCGGCCTAACTCGCATTACCACCCCCACCCCCATCCCACGCGTGTAGATATGTCTGTGTGTGTGTGTGTGTGTAGGGGGGGGGAGTGGGAGAGGGGAGAGAGGAGGGAGTGCTCAGCGGTGGACGCTGGATTGGTTTGGACTCACATATAACCCGGTCGTTGCAACGCGGGGGACGAACTCGATAAAAACTAGGCGCCTCTCCACTCACACAAAGATGTTCTCTTCTATACTCGTCGTTTTCCGCATGATTCATAGTGTCATGCTTTTTTTTTATTTTGATATACCCTTCATCTCCCCTCCTCCCTCCCCCCTTCTCCATCCCTCCATCACCCTCCAGTGGCCCATGTGCTTTTGGCCTGGTGTGTGCAGTTGCCCTATGCAGGACAGGTCTACCTACTATACACGAAACCGTAGCTCACGAGTGTGGCCTTGCTCATTTTATCTTGTTTTGTGTGTTTTGTCAAATAAAACTGACAACTCGCGCATCGTAAAACACATCAATTGGGCATTGACCCAAATCCCTAAAAACGTGCGCACTGATATACAGAAGCATCATGCCCTGAAATAAAAACAAAAGACGAATTTGTGTGCTAGTACCCATGGCACCTTTTTTTTTTTCTGATATCGTGCAAAGGAATCCTCATCACCTGCGCTGTCGTGTTTCCCTCGCAACCTCCTCTTCTGTGCCTCCCCCTTTCACCCTACCTACGCTATCAAGAAGGGGTGCCTGTTGCGGGAGGGAACCCCCCCCCGTCCTTCCTCTTCAGTCCTCCTCCAATTATCTCGCATCATTTTATCCACATCAATTCAACGGCTGATCAATTTTTTGTTGTTGATTTTTTTCCCTCTGTATCTCTGTCTTTTATCCCCAGAGCTATAATCGCACATGTCTTCCCCACCCGAGACAAAACCTATATTTATTTATTTATTATTTACACCACTACTAATAAATTTACTGGCAAACCGACACACGCACACACTTAAAAACACATCTCACATACCACACCCGCAGCAGACGTGGGCCTCTGTCGCTGTTCCCGTTCTCACGCTACTGTCCACAACTCTTGTTCTGATATCTCCACCCCCCCCTCCTCTCTGTATTAAGACATACATCTGCATCTCTTTTTTTCCCCCCATTGGTATCGTCAACGCCACAGCAATTTTTTCACTGAACTGTTCTCACTGGATGTCCCACGCGTCTTCACTTTTTTAATATATATGTTTTTCTCGCTTTTCCCAGTGCTTATATGGGTGTATGTGTTCCTGCTTTCGTAGGCGGCTATTTCTGACTCCACTCTGACTCGATCCCCCCTCCCCCTACCGTCTCCTTCCCCGTCGCTCCTTCCCCCTCAATCACTTCATGGTGCGTTTGATCAATTTCTATTCATCTAAAATCCTTTCCCCATATCGAGTGTGTTTTTTTTGTTTTGTTGTGTTTTGTTTCCCCCCTCCCCTCTCTGAAATACATTTTGGGCATAAAACGCAGTACATGTGTGTGTGTGCCTCACTGTCTGATATATATTTTTTTTTTTCTGGGCTCTTCCCGCATCCCTCACGTTTCCGTATCTATCAGCGCCCCCCCCCGCCCTAATATTGACCCTCAAAGACACACACACACACACGCCGGTGCACACTCAAATAAACTTTCGGGTGCATGCTACCATGGACACGGAGCCACCATCTCTTGTCGTCGTGACACACAACAAGAAGCGGTACGCGATCCCCACAAACGCTGCGGGTGCCCAAGTCGGCCCCCCTGTCCTCTTTAAAAATCCGAATAGGCTGAGTAGAGGAGGCTATGGGCCTGGCACAGTTGATGGTTTGTTACCGTGCTGCTCACCACGGACAGACTGCGAAGATGGCCGTCGGCCCTGCACCTCGAAGAACGCCACAGGGTATCGAAGAGGTCGGCTTCGCAAAGACAGTACCGTCTGCTTCACAAATGCCCCAGCCGACGAAGACACAATCTCCGGCGATCTGGAGCACCTTCCCCCTCCGGCCGCATCGCCGCGGGCGTCGATCCTGAGAAAAGCCACTGGACTTCTTTGCCTAAGGTCGTCTCTGTTGGACTTCGAGTACGAAACACAGCGCAGTGCGCGACAGTCCCTGGGGGTGCCCAAGGACGATGAGTCGGCGACTATGGAAAGCAGTGAAGCGTACGAACAAAGCGCAACCGTTGCTCAACACATGCACACACTCACGCGCCGTGTGAGTCTTTTGTCTGCGACGGGGGTGGCGCACTGCCCCTACCCTCTCACAATCGAATCAGGTCACTCACGGCGTAAGAAAAACGACTCAGTCCTGTGCCTCGTGGTGGATAAAAATACACACGACACGGCTACGGTTTCTCCAACAGTACACCGACAACCGATGCCGCACGCCAACCAGACAAAGTCCCCCCGAAGCGCTGCGTCTTCTACAAGGCTGGAGGCAAAGCCGTCAATCCGAAAGAGGTTATCAGCCTCGAAGCCCAAACACGCAGCCCGATGGGCATCGCATCCTCAGCAGTCTCCATCGCTCGCGATCAACGCCCCATCGATAAAAATGAACAGAACTCATCGATCTCTCAGCACCCTGTGCACAGCCGATCGCAACTGCACCCCAGAGAATGTGCACCTCTCTCCCCGATGGGAAAAATCCTCTTCAAGGTCTAGCGGCAGTGAGACACCGACCCCTGGTGTACCAAAAAAAAATATATATTGCACGCGTCTCGAAATTCCTTCCCACACACAGCAGCGTGCAATAGAAGGAAAAGAGAATGCCTCCATGTTCACCTTGAATCTTGCCACAGGGGCGTCCTCTGCGCACTGCAGACAACCCTTTGACAAACGCACACCCAACTTGGGGGTAGACACAACAAGAGGCAACTGTGACACCGAATATTGTCCTTCCATTGTGAAACATACTATCCCCAAAGAACAAATTCACGACGCACAGGAAGCAGAGAGCCTGGATATGCTTTTAGCGAACTACTTTATCTGCAACACAACGCCTCCATTAGGATTAAGTGATGTGCAAATCTCTATTCCGCGAACTAAGGGCGAACAGACTCCGTCTAGCGCTTCTGCAGGCTCAGCTGGAGAAGAGTTTTTGTGCAGTGCACTCTGCAACTCTCAGCCAGCGCACATGAGAGAAATTGTAACGCGAAGGATGCATCAGTGTCGCGAAAAAAAACCATTGGATCATCAGAGCCTGTGCTGCCGGGGCCAAGGCACACGTCCGGCGCAGAGAGCACGTACGTGGAGTCCTCAGCAATAAGCCCTCCTCGTGTAGTACCCACCCTCCCATATCCCTTCAAGGCTATGCTCTCGAACGCTTCGCACCTCAGACCTCACAACAGAGTCTTGCGCGCAGCAGCAGCAGCATCCGGAGTTCCAAACTCATTGGGGATGTGGAGAAATGATGCGCCGCACCACCTCATACAGAGTCCATACTACGCTGAACCGCTGCATCCCAGCCCGCCTATCATGACAACGGCGTTCACCGAGCTCTTAGGGACTGTCAGAAGCCAGCGTCGGATGCCGACAGCTCCTCATTCACCGACTTGCACTGGGACAAAACAACTCCCGGTGACTACCTCGTTGAACCGCTGCTCCTGCCTACGGAACGGATGCCTCCGCTCTACCGTGAGCCAACTCCAGGGGAAAGGCGAGGACGCAGCGGGGACAGCCCAGCCCGTCAAACCACGTGCTGCCGACACCACCATAAAGAATCTCCCAACTTCTCAATTCTCAGGGACCTTTATGTGTGGAGACAAAAAAAAATGTAAGGCGATGGGAAGGCCTCTGAAGCCGCTCATCTTGTCGAGATCACGTTGCATTCGTAAGCGACGACTCCCGAGTGTGCTAGACCGGTTGTTTGGGCATCGAAACGGTAAAAAATAGAATATAACCCCCCCCCCTTATGCACGCGCAACCTTCAGGGTCCCCACGAATATTTCGGGCACCACATAGCATCTCTGACACGCGGCAAACACAAAATCTGGAAGTAAGTCGATTCTGTTTTTTTTCCGTTTGTCCACCCTCAAGGGCAATGATGATGAAGTGCCCAACTGCGGCACTGCTCCTCTCTCGCGACATTCTATTTTTACGGCTTCACCCAGCTTCATTGTTTGCACCTGCCCATTCTCTGGGGTGCACATTGCATTGGAGGTTACATACATTTTTTTCCAGTATTATCGAAAAAATTAAACTTATTTCTTTCAAAATAAAAACGAGACAATCCTAATCCCGCGTGCGCATGCGTCTGTGTGTCTGTGTGCGTGTGTGTGTACCTCTCCGACAAGATTTTCCCTCCTCCCGTTGCGAATTCATTCTTCTTCTTTTTTTTTTTCATTTCCACTGCCGCTGATCGAAACGGTGTTACAGATCTCGTGTTGCCGGAAACACGTACACTTACTCACCCACCACCACAGCTACACTCACAGTGTTGTTCGTGTTGGACCCCTCTCCCTCCACCACCACCCCCCCCCTCCCTCACCTCTTTCTTTATTTCTTCCCTCAAGCACACACAGACACACGCCACGCTTTTATAAAACGCCGATACACAGCAATGCAGACTCCCCCTGGTATCGTGGCGGGTGTCGACTCTCTGACATTGTTTACCGATCATTCGATTGAGTCCCGTATAGGGTATCAAGCGTCCTTGATGGCCTCCAGTGGCGCTGAGGTGACACCTAATACTCTTGTCTTGCAGCAGAGCCCCCAGGAAAACACCTTTAATCTTTTGCCCATTCACGCACACACGCCAAGCGCGAACGATGGAAATGAGGTACCCGTGACTGACAGCGACCCTCTCACTGGCCGTGCATCTCCTCAGGTTGTTGTCCGCAGCAGACCCAGCAGCCGTCAGCATGTGCCGTCCCGAAATCGCTCATGGCGCACCTCCAGCAACGTCTCTGCCGTTCCATCACTGAGCACCATTGGTGAAACTACGAGCAGGCCAACGGACCCTCACGTGCGTCAGATCGCGAAGGGTGTTGAGGAGTCCAGGCACTCGCTCCATCCGAGCGAGTCGAGTTGGGTTAACATGAGCATCGATGTGGATAAAGTGGACACGAGGGAGGCCGTGACGATGGTGAGGGGAAGAAGAGCTCCCAAACACCATCCAGAGACTCCAGAACAAAATATGTGCTCAAGTTCAAGTGATACACAGAACTCTATAGTGATCGATGCACCAGGAAAGAAACCAACAAAGGAGCAGCCGAATGACGTGTTCATCCCTACCCAAACTAACGCAGAGGAGCCGAAGTCGTGTATGAAGCAGGACATTATGCCTCTGCACAGTAACGTGTGTGCATCTCTGTTGCCAAAACGTTTCCTGCCAGCGACAGAAAATGACACCCCATCCCCATTAACCCCGACTTTCGTGGGGACGCGAACATCAACATCAGCGTTGTCGAGCACAACTCCAAACAAAATAACCGACACACCTTTAACTAGCAGTGAAGCTATGCCAAAAACATCGGTGCAACAAGCACGACAGAAAAAGAGGTTCGTAATATGTGGCAGCAACGCGAAGCAAACAGTCCTGAAGAAGCCCATGTAGTTGCGGCAGCGGTAGAGGAGCGCGGAGGAGAGGGATATTGCTCGACGGACACGAGCGGATGTTTTTCTTCTTTTTTTTTTCCATATCGAGCACCAGCACGTATCAAGTGCAGACCAGAGAGCATCTCTCAGCAGAGACTCTCCTACAAAAAAAAAAAAAAATCAACTATGCATTTCTGTATGGGCGAGGAACTCAATCATCTGTGTGACACTCATTAGGTTAGTGAAAAAAAAAAAAGGTTTGGGAGACGCCCAAGACCTCGGACGCGGATATATATATATTTTTTTTTAAAACAGCATCTTATAGGATATTCTAGAATCACGATGATTACTTTTTTTTTTGCGGAGGAAGCTTCGTGTGGTTGTGTGTGTACTTTTATGTCACAAGCAACTGAATATGAGCTGTTTTAGCGTCTGAATTATTTTTCTGTTTTTCCAGTGCTGTAGCACCATAAGTCTTTCCCCTTCTGCTACTACACGCCTTTCTTTCGCCCCCCCCTCCCCCGCGCAATTCCCCAACAGAAACGCATCCCCCCCCCCTCTCCATCCCTACCTCCAGTACCCATCTCGTAAACGTTGCCTTTGCGTGACGAGGCAGTTGCCGGAAATCGGAAAAAAAAAATAGCGTCAACAATGGTGGTATTATTGCTGATGAATTTCTTCTGTTTGGAGTGAAATATTTATTTATATGAACGAGGTAGAGGTGGGAAGAGAAGGAGAGTTGAAGGAACAGCAGCACTCGAAATGCAGACAAACGAACACATCTCCTCCTCCTCCATGACATACTACTATTTTTTGTCGTCTGTTTTGGGTTTGTCATCACCCCCTCTTGTCTTCCCCCTCCCATCCCCATGATACACATTTTTTATTATTTTTTTTTTTTGGAGAAAAATATATATTTATTCAGCTCTCCCATCCACCGCTTCCACCCGGCATACATGTTTGTATGCCTTCTGGTGCTTCTCAGCCCATCTAATGAATTTATCTATATGCATATATATGTATACATTTCTACTCATATGTCATTTTGATTTCTTTAGCTGACCCTTGTATTCTCTCTTCTTCTGGCTCCCTCTCCGCCTCCCTCCCACGTTGTTGGTGATATATTGTTCCTTGCCCTGAGCACTGTAGTGGAAATGCATCTGTGTAGCTCTGGGGGACATGAGGAGCGAGGGGGGGAGCTGTGCGCTGCTTCCTCTCCTCCCAGTGCACAGTGTCTCCGCTTGGGGAGGCAACGATCTCTTCTTTTTTGTTGTTTGTTTGTTTGCCTTGGGCGTGGGATGAGGAATGCCTCGGCGAGCGGGGCGAAGAAAGAAGACTCGAATGGATCAATCACCCCCCCCCCCTCCTCTCCCCCCCCCTTCCCTCATATTTGTACTCACGCAATGTTGTTGCGGTTCTGTTTATGCTTCCCCCGTCGGAGAAGACCCTACCCGCTCGCCCACCCGCTCGCCCACCCACTCATTCATCCACCACGTCGTGGTTTTTCCCCCCTTGACTTAAAAAAAAAAAAGTGAGGAGCATTTTAGTTTATTTTTTTCAAATAATAGTTTTTTTTTTTTCGCTCCATGCCACCTCGCACGCTAAAGCCCTGAAGACTTATGGCACATATTTCGATCATCTGTCGGCTGGGCAACGACTTGCATTAAACCTTTTTTTTTTTTGGCGGTGGTGTTACTGTCGCAAGGACGGTGTACCTGGTGGCTCGCCAACAGATGCCGGGAAGTGGATTGGGAACACGGAAACATGCTTAGTTTCCCAATCTCCTTTTTTTTTCGAATGTATGTGAACAAAATAACCTCGTGTACACATCAGTACATGCACACAGACACACAGATCCACACAGACGAAGACGTCGCTGCATATGCACGCGGCTCTGTCTCTCTGTGACACATCAAAAAAAAAAGATGACAAAAAAAAAAAGAATCCAATGGATTTTTCTGTTTTTTTGTTTGTTTGTTTTCATTTTTTTTTTTTACAGGTTGTTGCGTGGGTTCGTTTGGTTCGGTTGGCTAATATAGCTGCCCACTCCCTTGTCTTCACGATATATATATAACGTGTATGCACTGTGTTTTCCTTGTCTCATACGGCCTAATCCCCCCTCCCAAAAAAAAAAAAAAACGTCTCCACGTTGATCCAAAGATAATGCTCCGCGCTCAAATCGTGTCACTGCAACCGTCACGCCGGTGACCCAGTGCAGAAGGAGCATTGCGTTGATGCGACCCACGGCAGTATACACTGTTTCGCCTGTCATGTGCCAGGCAGGGTGTGCGTGTTATGTGGAGGCGTATCGCAGGAAAAACCCGAGGCGGTGACTCGGCTGAAATGCATCATTGGACGTTGCTACATCGCGCATGTATGACACCCACTTGCAACCCACACGAAGAGAGGCGTCTCTTATGAGGGGTCTAGTAGAGACGTGGCCGCAGGAGTGCACACACACACACACACACGTATATATATATATATTATGGAGGTACGTTTGTGCTGCGGCCGAGGCGATATGTCTGTGACGCACCTCAACGGCCTTCCCCCTCCTTTTCTCTCAACTCTTCTCCTCCCTTTGGCCACATAGCTTCCTCGGCAGTGTGCTGCTTACCACCCATCCACCCACCCCACATTACACCTTCCCCTCAAGCTGAACTCTTTCAGTTTTTTTTTTTTTTTAACCTCCTCCTTTTTTTTTCCTCCTCCATCTCGGTTCACGGCCACGGATATAGCGTCCACTCATTCCTTCCCCCCTCCCCCCCCCCTCCCCCTTCCGAGCAGTGCACCAATACATTTTTTTTTAATTTTCCGTTATTGTTCTCACACCATTTTAGGGTTCATTTCACGATTGTCCCCTCGTCCATCTGCCATGTTCCGCCCGGCTGAGGATCAGATGGCGCGGATGGCAGGTTACACCATGCAGCGCAGCGCTGTGCAAGAGATGGGTATGATGATACGTATAGAAGAAGAACAGATGCTGATGGCGCAGATGCGAGAAATAGAGATGATGCAGATGCAGGCGATGGGCGGTATGCCATCCAACGGAGACGAGCATTGGGGCCTCCCGCTTCAGCAACAAAGGCCCACGGGTGAAGAACCCCAGAATAACCTGCTCTACCAGGATCACACAAACACTCACGGGAATGCTAATGAAACGATGTCAACACATTCGACCTCTCCCGGTCTTGCCGCCCAGTCGACTGGCACCTCACTATACGCCCCAAACAGTTTATATGCGACGATCCCATCCACCAACGCCATTGACGATTCCCAGACACAGCAAGGTCCCGCATACGATCGCAGCAGCATGTACGGCGAAAACCCTAGCCTCTACGCCGAGGGCTGGAATAGCGCCGCCAACGAAAAAAACGCCACCACTTCTAAGCTCCCACCTCAGGACGTGAGCAGCGCTGGTCACGTGACTGAGAAGGCAGCGCCGTCCCCAGGCACGAGAGTCTCGGCAGGTGCCCCAAAACCACGTGCTGCGGCAGACAAACGCGCCCCCGATGGCCCTCCGAGCACAGCCACAGCCCCAACAAGTGTTGCATCGCCTCCGCAGCGCACACCGTCCTTCAAGCCCTCTGAAAGGAAGGCGTCTTTTATCGACAATGGGAAAGAAGAGGCCTCGACGTCCACCTCGTCGAAGTACTCCGGCCGAGAGATTCGACGGCGGAACAGTGAGCTGAAGCGCATCAACTCGGGGGCCTCCCTGAACAGCGGCAGGAACAAAATGACCAGCTAGTCACGTCGTGAAGGGAAAGAGACGCAGGGCTCCTCTATAAACATCAGGGGGGGAGGAGGGGGGGAAAAAAAAGCAAGTGCACACTGACCCTATACGTTGACCCAGTACAACACCTGCCGTACGTACTCCTTCTCGCGCACGCCACACACGCCGCGCTATGTTCAGAGGGAGGGAGAAGGGCCGCATGCGATGCGAAGTGGCAGAACACTGTATACTAGCGAACAATCACCTGAAGGTCTCGCCATTGGGCACTTCAATGTCGACGTGGGGGGGGGGGACGGTGAGTAGTGATCAACCGCTGTGCTAGCATTACATTGTATGTACTCGGTCACGACAGCCTCAGAAAGCGAATGCGTGTCCGTGATAAATATATATTTGTGTTGTGCCTCGGTTGTATGGAGAACAGGACAAGGGGACGAGAAGCGAAATGCCCACACTCAAGGAAAAACAAAAATGTGCCTCACCTGACTTCTCCCCCTCTCCCTCTGTCTGCCTGTCTACCTCACCTCCCTTTCCCCAACATCGTACTCGTGCGCTTCTCAGCGCATTCTTGACGACAGATGAACGCATCTGCATGTGTGTACAGCGCTACTCCCGCATGGGGGTGAAACACACACAAAAAAAAAATTGAAAAAAGAAAAGAGGTGAGGTGAAGTGAAGAGAAGAGAAAAAAAAGGAGAAAATAAAACTTTGGATACCTTTTTTTTTCCCCAAGAGACGCGTGAGAACGACATTTTTTTTTTGTTCCGCTTTCCGCCCCCTCGCAGTCCACGATACCGCTTAGGAGAGACAAACACATACATGCATATAAACCTTCTTGCCAAGAGCTATGTAGCCACGAACAGATTCCGGGCTATCTCTGGCATGTTTGTTTTCTTTGTTGTAGGGTTTGGGTGTACGCCTGCTAATTTCTATTTTTCTTCCCCCTTTTCCTTCGCCACAAACACCGCGGCCATTTTTTTCTGTTGCTGCTCTATATGCACATGTCCCCCACCACCTACATACCTCCCTTCCCTTCCCATTTTGATGGAGGGGGGAATCACTTTGTAATGAATCTACCGCTCACTCTATTTGCTCCACTGCTGGAAGAATTTTTAAAAAAGCGCTTTTCTAGTGAATTTTTTTCTCTGCAGCGCTGCTTTTTTTTTTTTGGTGTGTGTGTGTGTGTGTGTGTGCCAGGGGGGAGCGCAATTGTATGTGCGTATGTGTAGCGGTTTATATCGAAATACAAAAAAAAAAAGTTGTAGCAGCGCATCCGACAAAGCGGCACAGCCAGTCTTTTAATTCTACCAAAAAGTAGAAGCGCGGGGTCGATGAAAAATTGAGCGCATAAAAGATGCTGCAGCTCTTGCCACACATTTGTCAGCCGTGGCGCGACGTCATCATCACATGCACAGTTATATTATTATTATTGACTTTATATCCCGTCCGTCGTACTCCGACCACAGTAGAAGTAAAAAAAAAAGAAAAACAGTCGAATGGGAAATGCCTTTTTTCTATTTTTTTTAATTTTTCTCATCTCCAGACACTGTTTCAGTCAAAAGCCTCCTCCTATATTTTTTTTATTATTATTTTCCACGTGTGTATGTGTGTGTGTGTGTGTGAAGTCATCTGTTTAGGTTCGGCTGTTAAGCCTCTCCCTCCCTTTCCTTTTCACCACTACCTCACATGCGCACACTTTTTTTATATATATACATGTTTATATTTGCTCTTAATGTACCTATGCTATTCATATTTTTTTCAAAATTCCAATACATTTCTCTATGGAGCATTACCTTGCGGTGGTTTGGACGCTGTTGTGGGGATTGTCATTTCCCCTTCTGTAGTCCTCTGTTATTTTGTCGCCGTCGTTGGTGTTTTTCTTTGTTTTGAATATGTTTTTTTTGCCTTGACCAGCTAACGCTTTGGTGTCTACAGTTTTTTTTTCCCCCGTGCCCTAATGAACCTGATCGGCGATAAACAAGGCGAGGTGCAGCAGGATCATTATGGTGCCTGGGGAAGCATTCGCGACTCGGAGAGGTGTTTTGGGAGTGCAAATATTCTTTCCTCCAAAGCATCAAGTATCGTTTCGGCTTATCAATCACCTCTCGCCCCCAGACTCTTCCTCTCCCCTATCCTCCTTGTGTTTTTTTTTTTTTGGTGAAAGGGGGGGAGGGCGTCGAGGCAAGGCACACGCCCGAAAATATATTTTCGAGATCAGCCTTTCACAACAATGCATGCGCCTATTTTTATCTTTTCGTGTGTATACATTTATATTTGTTTGCTTCTTGCTGTACCACCTGGGACTCTTTAATCCTTACTATTGTTACGGTTAGGTTTGTGTGTGGGTGTTTGCCTCCTTCGCTGATTAGTCTCACACCATCACCTCATGTTTTCTCCTTTCTTTTCCCCTCTGGATTTGTTGGCCCCTCGCGCAGCTTGAAAAAAAAAAAAAATTAAAATAAGAACATGGTCACTTAGTCCTTTCTGCTGGGTATTGGGGGACTCATGGAAGCTTGTTATTGATCATCCCGTGTTGCTATGGATTTTTTTTTTAAGAAATACCCTGCGCTACCCCCCCCCCAAAAAAAAAAAAAAAGTTTATGTCTTCTGTTTTTATTATATATATATTTATTTATATATTTATATATTTCGCTGTGGGGACTATTTTCATCCACCCCAGAAATGCGTCGCCTCTGGGATTGTCGATCTTTTATGCTACCCTTGCTTTTATGCCTATTACCGCTCTACTGCAACGGGAGAGTGCCGCGTGTGATGCGTTCGTGCCGCCCCCCCCCACCCCTATAAAGGAACCCTCTTGTTACCTATCAGTGGGCGGAGAGGGGCAGAAGGAAGGAAGGAAGGACGGGGCACGTAACTCCGGTTGGGACGAGCATGATCCTTCTTTCCTACATATTTTGCCGTGTGTGCGCTGATCTTTGTGCACAACAAAATAATAATCATAACAAAAAAGGGAAAACGTCTGCCCATTGACCCTGTCATGTCACCGCTACACCTGTGCTGGTCGAAAAAAAAAAAAAAATGCTGCGATACAGCTGGTATTCCCCCCCCCTCCCCGAATACGCCCTCACAAACGGGAGTCTATCGCCCACCGGGGGAGGGGGGGGGGAGGGGAGTAGCACTAACTCGTTGAGATGAACATACCGTCGATGATGATGGTATATGTCAAATCCCCCCGCGTGATATAATGTATTTCTTCTGTCTCGGGGACAGTCACTGTCAAGGCCTCGAAGCTCGCCGATGGGCCCATCAGGTATCCCCCCCTCCCTCCCCCCCCCTCCTGCATCAAATCGACGGAACCCACTTGCATTTCCCGGCAGTATCGGGACAGACACTTTTCCCTCACTACCACCACCGCCTTCACATTATCACGAAGGACGATTGTCCCAGGGAAGGGGGGTCTGTCATTGCTACGTAATTTTTTGTCTACTCAGGTGAAGGGCAACGCCATACACATACACGCACACACATATATATATATATATATATATATATATATATATATATATATACTGTACTACCTACGACACGCGGACGTACTACCTACCTACCTACTACGTACTACTACTACTACCTACTACCGTTACGTCGTCCGTACCGTACCGTT
>CM007315.1:904789-928488 GCA_000333855.2 Endotrypanum monterogeii | reverse complement strand
GACGTAGGACGGACCGACTACGACACTACACACTACCGACACACATATATATATATATATATATATATATATATATATATATATATCTGATCCCCCAGCAGCGGCACCTTCTCCCACTCTCGATCATCTACTTCCGCTCGCGCCTGACCGCTTTCTTTTTTTTTTTCCGCATCAGCGGTGTTCGAGTGGTGAAACAAGAAATATATTTTTTATGAAGCGTCTGTGTCACCCTCATCACCCGTTTTTTCTTATCCCGTTCTCTGTATTTCCATATAGAGAGATCAACACATATATAAGTCTGCATGTGTGTGTGTGTGTGTGTGTGTGTGTGTGTGAAGAAAGCAAACACTTCACTGTTTCCTTTGCTCTCTTCTTATTTATCTGTCATCCTTCCTCCACCGCCCACCGCCCACACACACACACCCCTCGCACCGACCATCTGCTGCATCTTTTCGTTGTTGATATTGTTGCCGACGCATATTTTCTGTGCGAAAAGAAAAAAAAACAAGTGACTCTCTACGTTTCCTTCGTCTTCTCTCCCCCTCTCAGGTGAGATATATATTTATTTCACTTCGCGTAAAGATATACCCACAACATCGCCCTCTGCGTACTCATCTTTATTCATTCTATTTCTTCTTCTGCTGATAGGCCACTCGCCCATTTCTTCTTACCTCTTTTTCTTGTTGTTTTTATCGGTGATATTTTCCCCAACCCGTCAGCCCGTTTGAGAAGAATAACGAAGGAAATTTTCATGTTTTTTTTTGTTTCCGCAAATTTATTTTATTTTTCTGGTTTGATCAAATATATATATATATATGTACGTTTCTTTTTTTAAGTGTCGTTCGCACTGTGCATTCTCTTTTTTCCTCATCTTATTACATCCATTCTCCTCTCTGACAAATACAAAAACACATACATACATATATACATATATATTTTTTTTTGTCTCCTCTTCCTGAGCCCTCATTTCTTTGAAAACGACCGTTTTTTGGTGCATGTTTTTCTGTCCTAAAACTTTTTTTTTCGGCCTTCAATTTCTTTAAGGCGAGCAAACTAGTGTGTGTGTTGCTTCGTGACCTTCGCGCGGCTGATGTACAGTTTCTTAATTCTTTTTTATTATTATTATTATTATTCACTTTACATTTTAGTATTATCGGCCACTAATCCCTACGTCAGGAGGAGGGGGGGAGGAGGAGGTATTGCTGCTCATGAACTCCCTTCCCCTACCCTCCATTTATCTCTTTCATATCCCACGCTACAGGAGAGGAGGGGAAAACATCACCCCTCTATCAAAGTGTGGAAAACAAAAATGGGCTGCAACTGCACCGGTGATCGATCAGCAAAGTTGGGTCTTCTGCCCATAAGCCCACTCCCCACCGCTGAAGGGAATTCCTCCACGCAGACGACATCCCACTTTACGACAACCACACCCAGCCAACGCATGCGGGCACCAATGGTTGATTCCAGAGCGCAGCCGAACCCTCCGCGACCGTCTGCCTCTCGGAGTTCTTCTTCCAGCACAGCAGACGCACTAAGGAGAGGGTCGGCGGAGAAAATAATTCCCCCAGATAGTCGGTTACCTGCTGGCAGAGAAGCAACCGCCTCAAGGCGCTCAATGGAAACTGCGCACACGCCGAAGGAATCCATGGTGAGGCCGCGCAGCATGAATGAAGACAAGAACCGCTTGCGACAACAAATGTTTTTGGTGGATGGAAAGGAGGATACTCACGCAAGAGGCCTCCACACGTGGGGTGGAGGCAGCCAGCATCCTTCTCATCGCTGCACCTACGCCTTGGGAGGGCGTGAGATGGGAAGCAGTCAAAGCATCGACAGGACAACCGACATGAACACCGGGCACGCAGATCAGAGGCAGTCCCGCTCCGATGGCGCGCGAGACGCTTCGAGCGGGAGAAAGGAAACATCTGCGCCTGAGACGCCCACACCCGCTCTGTCTGAGAACACCGTGGCACCAGTCGCCACCAGTCCAAAAGGGAGTCGGGGGCCGGAGAACCGCCGCGGCGATGCTTTACACGGTGTAACACTAACGGAGGGCGTCCAAGGAAGGCCCAGACACCCGAAAAGCCCCGAAGTGGTCTCCGCTTGTGGCGAGGTGAGCAGAAACGCTGAAGCCTCATCACAGACAGTCGCATGTACCACAGCATCCATGGGAAGCAACATCCCTCACCAAGATCCCATCTTCGAGAACGAGAGCGCTGAACGGGAATCACCTGCCCGCCGAGCCCAGTCATCAATGCAGGAACTCGCCCAACAGAGCTCGCAGAACCTGTCTTCTGCAGCCAAGGGAAATGCAGCGGAGCCGTGTGGTGCGGTAGTGCCCCTGGGAGGGCACGAAGGGATACAGGGCACATTTGCCTCAAAGGGTGCCGGAGAGTCCTTGGATGAACTCACGGATAGGGAGCGCGATCACCCGTTGAACCTGTGTGTCTGCTTAGGGCTGCGCTCAACCTCGTCTTCTTTCCTGCTTACACGCGCTGAAAGCGCCAGTGATGCGTACAGGCCCTTTGAAAGCTACAGATGGAATCTCAGTAGCAGTGATGCCAGCGGACTCTCGCCGGGAGAATCTCCGCGCACTGGGCCCAAGTCACCTCATACGCTCTCAAAAGAAGATAACCCCTCCTCACCCCGCCTAACGGAGCAGCCTCCAAAGCTCTCCATGTACAATACCCCTACGTGTGCTGCTGAGCACCGAGTCAGCGACACACAGAACACCGCCTCCGACGACACAAAGGAAGAAGAGGAGGTAGATGTCCTGACACGCGCGCACCCACCTTTGTACGACCTGGACTTTGTGATGAGTAGCGTACGGGAAACCTACAGAGAAAAGGGGGTTCTGCTGAGCTGTGGCGCATACCCCCGCAATGAGGCCGAAAGTGACTATATTGATGATGTGTTCTCCCACAATCAGGAGGAGGGGACGACGTGCCAACTCGTGGCTGATAAGCCGTCCTTTGAGGGTGCTTGTCCGCAAATATCGAGCGCTACGCCCAACTTGGCAACTGCGCGGCCGCAGCGGACCTCACCTCCACTTGTGGAGCGACATAAGACACCCAGGGTAGAGGAAACAATATTTATGCTGGAGTTGGCTTCCACGAAACCTGGACAAATGGGGCACGGGGGATCGCTGCAGCGAAATCCCATTCTCGACGCCGCGGCGAGGAGATCACTTCTGTTGGATAGCCTGCACGCTCTACCTCGGACCGGCAGGAACACTTGGTCACAACCTCCGCGCCCACATACGCAGGTCCCACCCTTGCCGTTGCTAGGCATCCGCGGAGACCCTGACAGGGCAAAGCTCAAGCGTCTCGATCTCGCGCCCCGAAGCACCGGAGCAACAGCGCCGGTCGCTGACAAACCTCCTCCAAACAACAATGAAATTCCTCGAGCTAGCTCCCTCCCGACAGTGGTGAATGATGTGAACCAAGGCACCTCGAAAATTATTAGTGCGGCCTACCTTCACCCGATATCCCCCGAACCCAAAACAAAGTGGATTCGGCGGCCGTCATTCGAGACCTTCTTCCCTCCGTCGCCAGTCGAGGTCAAAAAATGTCCGGAGCCACAATTGTGTACAGCAGAGCGAGATGACAGCCCTGAGATCCTTCCGCAACACCTTTGCAACACCGTGCGCATCTACACGCCTTCGCAAGAGGTCGATGGCTGTTTAGACCCTTCGGAAATGCCGGCATTGCTGCGCAATCCAACGACAGGCATCCTCGTCACGCACAGCTCACGAACGCCTGGTAACATGTGTGTCCGTGGCCCACGTACACGTCGGCTGCCGGGTGGACAACGAAGAGCCGACTGGACCCCTCCCACGACGCACTACACAACTACGCTGACAGAACTGGCAGAAGCCCTGAGGGACGAAGATGACACGCCGTGAGGGTAGTGCACTCGGACTCTATCGGAGGATGCCGTCATCGATGCGAGAAGGAACCCCTTCACCGCTTACCCCCCCCCAAAAAAAAAAAAATGTGATGCGGTGGATGATCGCCGCTCTCGCCTATCGCATGGACAAACCAAAAAAAATGCAAGAAGTCAACCCCAGTCCGATTTTTGTGTAGTCAACAGCAGATTTGCAGTCATTGCCTCGAGTGCTGTTTTAACAACCATCCTATCCGAAGGCATCCCCCGCCTGGGAGGGAGTCTTCATCAGCGGCTTCTCTCTCAGGAATGGCAAACACCGCCCACCCTCTGGGCACTGGCAACGCCGTCAATTCTTTTGCATGGATTCCTTGCAAAGATCACGCAGTACCTCGTATATTTTTTTTTGTTTTTTTGACAAGCCGGTTATATTTCGTTTCCTTTTCCAAGGAAATTCGGTGTCACATCCCCCCCCCCCTTCATCCCCTCCTTCCGCCCCAGCGTATTAGGGTGCGGTGTAGCTCAAATCATCTACACCTCTCATTCTAAATACAACATCACTGTGGCATTCCGTAGTACCGTCAAGCCTCTCTTGTTGGGTGCATCGGTAGACCCCCCTCCATTACCCTCTTGCAGCTCAACAGCAGCAGATGAGAACGTGTGGAGCAAGGTGCACACACGCTTAGCAGCTGGTCCCGGTTGAACACACAGTGCACAACACATCAGCTGTGGGGATTTCGAGCTTTTTTGATAGCGGAAAATCTCCCGGTTTGTTGGGCCTGCTTCGATCGGTCGGATCACTACACAGCAATAAGAAAGAAAAAAAAAAAGACGCTCCAATCTTCTGCCCACACGATTGCATCGGCCAGCCGTGCCAAGAGATGCACGCACCGCAAGCATAAACCACGCCAGCGGAGGAATCGAGGGAGGGGGGGGGGGCAGCTGTTGACAGAGTAGACCCGAAAATCGATGCAATCAACCTCATCCTTTATTATTATTTTTAATCTTTCAGGAATACGGCTATTCGTCTATTGTGCACTTTTTTGTGTGTTTGTTCGCTTTTTTCTGCTTGCACTGGCACCATCTCTGTTATTTCCCCCCTTCCTCGCTCCCTCCCTCCCCCCGGCCTCTGCGTCATGTTGTAAGTCACTTCGTCGTCACATCTGAGATGTTCATGGGTGTCACAAAACCGGATCGGGGAGTAGGGCAATGAGAGAACAGCAAAACGCTACAAGGAAATAAATAAAAAGGTAAAGCGAGTGGTATGAAGCTCTGTTAAAACCCATCATCCCCCCTCCTCTCCCCCCCCCTCCCCGATAGGGGGGGAGAGGGACTCGTCAGCCCTTGTCTCGAGCAACTGCAACGGAACGCCCACACGGTATACCACCCTGCGCGGCTCCGCACTCACGGAGGCCCTGTGTCTCCCAAAAATATCTCTCTCATACACTCAGCCCATTTCTTTTTTTCCTGCGGTGTCCCTCCATCCCCTCGCTGCCACAAAAAGAAATGAGCGATATATAAAGAATCAATCCAATATAAATAAAAATAATAAAAAAAGTAAAATCGAATCTCTCAGCGAGAAAAGGAAGAAACAATACGAATGCATGCATCTCTGCAAATGAATTAAAATACTTCTTTTTTTATGAACGAATGACTCCTCCCTCCAACGACACAAATTTGCTTCCACGCAGCCCTGAGCACCCGCCATATCGGTGTCCAAGTCATCCCTGCCTCCTCCCTCCCTCCCCACCCATCCGTTTGAGTGGGACAGTCTTTGGCCTGCCGCACGCGGGGCGGTGAAAACAAAAATCCAGAAGAGCGTACAGTTCAATGGATGCAATCAAAGCTCCAACGTTGGATCATTGACGACACACACAAAATAAAACAAAAAATAAAAAAATAGAAAGTGAGACGCATCTGTATACCCTCAGCTCGGAAACGAATTGCTACGCCGTCTCCCCCATCCCCCACGCCTCACTCCCTCCTTCCCCCCCCCCCTCTTCTGTGCTGCAGTGGGCAAATAAGCTCATCTGCCCATCGCTGGCGTGCTACAAATAAACAAAAAAAAAGGGACCCCTCAGAAGAACTGTCTTGATCTACGCCGTTGCAGTGAACCCCTCAAATACGGCAGAAAGGGGACCTCACCCCCCCCCCTCCTCCTCCTCCCTTCATCCCGTACTATATTTCCGACCAGTACTGTTCCAGCATCTAGCTGCGCCGAGGCGTTTTTTTTTTTTCGAGGGATCTATTATCCTTCTCTGGAGGACCGACCTTGTCTCCGCACATTCTTTTCTCCCTCCCGCCCCCCTCACTCTGAGGAAATGCCGAGGGCCATTGATCGCGGTCGCGAGTCTCGCTCTCAGCGCGAGAACCATGATATCGGCAATACAGCTCCCAATGAGCGTCGCTCCTTCAGTTCGCCTCTGCCAGAGACAGCCGGGTCTTTGGTTGCCAACTCTCGCCCTCGCACCATACGGAGTCAGCTGATAAAGCGGGAGGACGGTCGCTACAACGAGCCCTACTCGGCCATCGTCGACTGCAATGACCCATTCACTGTACTATGTGTGCAACACAAACACGAGCAGGTGCTCGTACGGCACATGCCTGAGCAGGAGTGGCAACGCATCATGCGGGAGGGTGAGGAAGTGAGTCCCGGCATCCAAGGCAAAACAAGTGTGCACATTGTCGCACCATCTGATCTAAGCACACTACCAGTAAGTGCCGCTGCACCGTCGCGCAGTCCCGACCAGTCGACCTCGACAGACGAAGAGGCACTCGAGCCGCCTGTGTTCGATTATTTTGTAGCCCCAGAGAACCGCATCAAGCGGGCGTGCAAGAAGAGACAGACATTCCTCTCTCACTTGCAACTGCGACTGCACTCTTCTGGGAAGGATGTGGAGCGCATCGTACGAGAAGACCGTCGTGCAATGCTCTCGGTCGAGCGGCGCAACATATTCTTGAAGCAATATCAGCGAGACATGCAGCACCGCATGGAGGGCACCCCATTGTACACGATCGGTCGTGATATTCCAGAGGAGCTGGTGCAGCTTTTTTTTCTTTCTGAAGATTACCGTACCGCGACGACTAGAGGTCCCCCGCGACGTGGTGCGCACCGCACACCTGAGGAACACGCAAACTCACCGCGGCGCAGCAGGGGTGTGCTCCTCTTCACGATTGACCGAAGTACAAGCTCCTTCGGCGAGCGTATGCCGTTTGCCCGTCAGCCCCCAGCAGATGGCTACGTCGTCGTCACTGTCGGGCCGAGAGCGGACGCGTTCATCTCGGCATGGCAACCGCGAAATGAGATGTCCCGTTTCTCGAGTGGTGAAGAAGAAGGCGATCCCCTCGGGCCTTACGCCTACGGCTCGGCGGAATACCTACCACGGGATCCTCTTGATGACCTCCATGATGCCAGTGAAGCGGGAAATAAGAAATCGGCCGCAATGAAAATGCCGTCGAGGATGAATACCCCTCCGCTCAGCGACCGATCTTTGCGTCAGTGCTCGTCCCCACCGCGGCGATCACAGGGAAGGATTCGCTGACGAAAAAAAAAAAGAAACCAATGGTCTTGCGCGAGATGGCTCATCTCCGCCATCTTGGAGCCCAGATACACACACGCCCCCTTTAGTGTCATTCTCCCCGCTCTCGGATAGCCTCGAGGGCCAAGTGAAGAGAAGACAGACAATCAACCACCATTCTTGGATCCCCCCCCGCCTCCCACACATACACCAGCACGCACTCATTTGCTTCATGTGGCTCAAGAAGGTTCTGTATGTCGAATATGATGACAGATGACACCCCTGCCTACACATGTCACATATCGGAGCGTGCGCGGTGCTCTGATGATAGAATTGTATCTGAACAGCTGCTGCACCCCCACCTGCAAATCTCGGGTTTGTGTTCACCTGAGAATGTTGCTAAAACACAAAATCAATGCTCCTCAGCACTCATCCGCCTCTTTTTTTTTTCTCTCTCTCACCTCCCATACTCTATGATACACGGTAACTGGAGTAGAGAAGGGAGAAATAGTATGGTTCACTTTTCCTTTATATTTATATATATTTATAAATATTTATATATTTATATATATATATTTATATATTTATATATATATTTATATATTTATTTATAAATATTTATATATAAGCGTTTGTGGCCTCCGTGTGGTATCTCCCCCCCCCCCTCCCCCTCCACCCATCCTTTTATTGATAGCGCTTTATCGTTGGCGTCCCTTTTCCCTCTCGCTCTCTCTTCTCCAATGTTCTTTCGGCGTCCTTTTTTTTTGTGTGTGTGTATGTGGGGAAAAACGAGTGTACATGCATTTATTCGTCTCGCCCTCGTTCTTTTATTTTTATTTTGAACTTCCCTCTTTTCTGTTGTGTACCTCTTCCTTCTCCCCCTTCCCCATTACAGCCATGCGAAACCCCACAAAAATACAGCTGATAGTTTTCCTTTCATTATTCTCCACTACGTACGCTGCTCGCATCTCCCACATTGATCTTTTTTCTGTCAGCTTTCTTTTATCCCTCCCCTCCCCCCCCCCTCCGTAACGCGCGCCTCCACCGTTCCTCGCCTGCGCAGATGCTCCGTCACGGATGAGCAGCAGAAGTCAAGGGCAGTGGTGCGCACGGCTTCAATATGCGGACAAAAAAAAAGGTACAAAATCAAAATAATAATAATCTCGTTCCCTTCTGCAGCGTGATGGTGCTGTGGCGATGTTCAATGTATGTATATGTCAGTGCCTCTCTGTGGGTGTCTGCGGGAGGGGGTTATCCCTCGCCTGCGCCATGGGACGCCCCCTGAAGTAGATTTGTCGCCTGTGTAGATGTGTATCTGTGAAGCAGAAATATAACTGACTGGTGATGATCAGTACAGAAAGAGTGCACACACACACACACACACAGAGAGAGAGGCACGTCAACATAAGGATGGGGACAGGGGACAGCAATGTTCTTTCTACCAATTGCCATAACTTCAGATAATCTCAGCATTGTCACCGCCAGTCACAACAAACACCCCCTTCCTCTCTTATTCACCCTCGCTGTATGAGTGCTTAGTCACAACAGAGAGAAACCACTTTCTCAACAGCCAATTTATATACATTCTTTTGCATTCTCGCTGCTGTCGATATTTTTTTTATGTGGAGAGGGAAGGAAGGAGAGGAGTATGCCACAACAGCATCCTTTTTTTTTTGTTTTTGACATTGGTGGTTGTCGCTGTTTTATGCAGAGGCAACCGAATCCTCAAATGCAAAAGTGTGACTGTTGCATTATGAAAGACATACAGTATGCTATCGAGCAGCTTCGAACCTGCCTAAAATTCACATGGCACTGTCAACCATATTTAAAAAAAAAAACGTCTAGTGAAAAGAATAAAACGCAAAGGCCACCGTGATAGAACGACTGCAACGTCGTAGGGACGAAGCAACAAGTTTCTGTTTTCTCTTTGTTTCTGCTGTGTTGACTATTTTTTTTCGTTTATTTATTAGCAGAAAAAAAAAAAGAGAAAACCCGTGCAAAAATGAACAATAAGCTCACATTCGTTCCTCTCTTTGTCTCCGCTGTATTGTATATGATATATATATATATATGATATATATATGGATGGATGGATCCCCCTCCCCCCCCTTCTACTCGCATTGAGCAGACGTGTGCCGTTGGGGAGGGGGAGATACTGAACCTTGTAGTGGTGCAAAGGTTCCCTCACCCATCGCCTAGAGAAAAGAGAAAATGATGAAAAACGGATTGGAATGACTCAAAGACACGAAATATATTTATATTTATATTCCTTCACGTAGCAACGCATGATCAGGTAAACAATCGACTGCGTGGAATAGTTCTTTCCCTCAGGAAGACTGACCCCCCGCCGCCGCCGCCGCCGCCCCGTGCTCAGACGGACGCACAAACACACACACACACACACAGCACAGACTCGTGCCACTGAGGGTCATCAATCTTTCTTCCTTTCTCCGCAAGGAGGGAGGGGACAGGAAAATAAAGCCATATCGGCTTGTTTTCATATCATATACTCTTCATAACACGTGTGCTCTAGCGCTGACGCTTCTTATCTGACCTGTCCTTTACCTCCTCTCTGTGCCCCCTCTTCCATCTAGTCTTGCACACACATACGCAACCCCCACACCCCTTCCCCTTCCTTTTTTTTTCCCCTCACGTGCGCTAGCCCTCATCGATGACATTCGATTTTTCTTTTTTCTTTCTTTCTTCCCTCGACACGAAGTTCACACGTTGATGATTTTTTTTCATTGCAGCTCGAGAACGCGACTCTCTACTCATGCGAAGCGGCTAGTTCTTTTGCTGTCGCCTGTTTGATTTTGTGTGTGTGCGCTTGCGTGTGTGTTTTCCCCTCAGGTTATCATCAGCGAATTCCCCAGCTGTCCCTTCCTTGTGACAACAACACCCCTTCCCTGATAATATTATATATATATATATATATATATATCACCATCACTACACGTTGGCTATACAAGATGTCGTCTGCCGTCGATATCCCCAGCAGGCGGAAGAATACCCCTTCCATGTCTGAACAGCTTCGCAACCAACCAGCCCCACCCATCAACGAGTCTATGGTGCGAGAACTCCTCTCTGTGAACCTCCCAAACAGCTTCCACTACCCCAACAACCCCCTCGAGACAAACCATAATCGCCGACAACGAAACCACAGGGCACGCCCGAAACGACGCAGCAGCAGCAGCAGCAGCAGCAGTAGCAGCAGGAGAGAAAGTGAAAGAAGTACGAGCTCCCACAGCAGCGTCAATGCTTTCCCCCGCGGCAAGCGCAACGGTTCTGGCCTTCAGAGGCGCAGCCGCCCTCCAAATATCACAACTCGCTCCTCCTCGAGCAGCTCTCAAGCCAGCACTAGCAGCGTCACCTCTGCGTCGCGTACCCATGACGAGGACTCTGTATTTTACGCTCGTTTTGTTAAAGTTGACCGCGGTGAGCGCGCTGATGAACCAGTGGCACTAGCGCGATGTTGCCGCACGGTTCGAGACACCCTGAAGTTGCTTGAGGGGGTGCAGACAAGCAACAGTGAGGGCTCCACCAGCTTCTTCTGGCTTGACCTTCACGGGGTACCGCCTCCTCAACGGCGACAGTGTCGACGGCGCGATCGGGTGGAAGCGCCTCCGTTGAACAACGATGACGCACCCATGAGCGCCTTGTGGGCAGCGCTCGGGATGCAGGCGCTGGCAATGAAATCTTTTGAGGCAGTTCAAAACCAACGACAGGCACACCCGCGCCCTGATCGCACTCTTCTCGATGATGTTTACGAGGAAGAGGTGATTGCCCTCACCTCCCCAAGCGATCGGGTGCTACATATGGAGCCTTTGCAGGCGGTCATGAAAGAAGACGATGTCCCAGGTAGGGATAGAAATGACTTCCACAAGAACGAAAGGTCGAAGAACAGGCAAGGAAACGAGGTAACTCAACGGTGCACATCCGCTGCAATCGCTGCCGGATCAACCCACTACGTGGTGCTCGAGGTGGCGACGCTTCTGGCGTCGATACCGACATCCGCGGCGATGAGCGAGGAGCTCTGGGGGAGTGCGCTCTTCTCGAACGCGTCTTTGACAAACGATGACGCGAACGAGCCGCTGAACGACTTAATGAAACAAAAAGGCTTTGAGCGCATAGTGCTCGGCTTCAGCGCGGCCGCAGCTTCCGCCCACCGGTCTGCCGTCCCGACTTCGTCTGCCGATACACGTCGAGCCACCAGTGCATCGCAACACACCCACGACACCGCCACAACCCCACTCATCGCATCCACTTACGTTGTCTGCTTTCCCGCAGGGTGCGTGACGTGGTGCCCTGCGAGTACGTTGGGACTTACGAGCGCCGACTGCCGTACCCGGAGCAGCGCAGAGGAACTCAACACGCAGCGACGCGAACAAAATTTCCCGCATACATTGCACGGGAACGATGCTGCCGGATCTGACCTGCATCATACGCCGTTCGGAAAAGACGATACATGTGCGGCAGTACAATGCGTAAAGGCGTGGGGTCAACTTCAGACCTCTGTGCTCAGCCGGATGAGGTGTATGGCGCAGCTGGGCAGATGCACCACCTCGCCAACGGGTGCATCGGCAGAGCCCGCGATGTGCACATCCATTTTTATATCACTGCTTCTCTCGTCCGTGTGTCACTCCTACCTCCCAAACACGGCCAACGTATTGGGAGAGGTGGACGCCATCGACTCCATGCTGCCCCTCATTGATCTCGACAGCGAGAGCGACCAGACCGACACCTTGCGCCGCGTGCTGCTGCTGCGCCGCCGCCTTGCGCTGCACAGGAGACTTCTTTTTCAGAAGATTTGTCTCTTGGAGGCCCTCGATCGCCCAGTTATCCAAACAACGGCTCGCTTTATCCAATCACACAAGGAACCAGCCTGGGCAACACACAATACCGCCATCCTTGGAGTGAGTGCAAAGCAAGACAAGGGTGAGCTGCTTGGCTCAGCGTCAAGGGATGGTGGGAACAGACAAAGGGCGGGGACCAAAGCAGACGGATCTGGGCCCCACGCTACTGCCACAGTCGTCAAATATGCATCGATCACTAACACTGTGAAGAAAATCGATATGCATACTCCTCCAGGTAATGCCAAACACGCGTTGACGGCCAGACGATGCACACTCGATGTTTCCCCTGCAGCGCACCCCATGGCAGCGGCGGCGCCATCCCTCGCCACGGTCTACAAGAGCGTCACAAGTGTTACGCACAAACTGGAAGTTGCACGGACAGTCCTCGGAAATGCCACGCTCATCTACACGTCTAAGGTAAATTTCACCAACTCCCGCACCAGCGAAACGGCGGACTACTTCGCACTCATGTGTCAGTACATGTTGCTCGTCATGCTGCCGCTGAACATCGTGGCGTCTCACTGGGGTATGAACTGCCCCGTGCTTTTTGCGGATATCGAAAACACAAACCCGTTCTGGGGAATCGTTGGTGTCATTATGTTTATCGCTGTTGCCGGCGCTATCATTCCCCTCTATGCGTACAAGACAAGAAAAATATACCTAATATGGTAGACTACATCAAAACATTCATCAGGGGAACGGGGCGGGGCGACCACCATAACCACCATCAGCAGCGGCAGCGGCACCACCCCAATCTGTCGGGAAAATAAAGGAGCGAGAGAGAGTGACCAAACAAAATCCGAATTGGAATGAGATGCCAAATGCCGATTAATTTTCTTTCCAGCATTGGCATAAATGCCCAGTGCAACTTACACCATCTACACATTTTTTTCCGGATGCGTGTGTATGTGTGTGTGTGTGTGTGTGTGTGTGGAAGGGGGGAGGCGGAGACACAATAGAAGGTTTGCCTCCACTCGTCTCTTATTTCACACAACATTTTTTTTTTTTGGCGTTGCACAGGTTCGCGCCCGATGACACACCACCGTGACTCATAATATTTCCTCCTCCTCCTCCAGCCCGCCCACATCGGTTGGATAACTGTCCGGGTACTACTTAAAAAAAAAAAAAATGCTTCGCAAACATATATGTAACCACCCTCCCCCCCCCTCCCCTCCCCTCCCTCCCTTCCCCCGTCACGTAATGTGTCTTCACAAGTGGGGTCCCCCAGCGGACGGGGAAGGGAAAGGAGGGAGGAGGGAGAACACTGTTCCTTACAGAAAAGTTTCTCTTTTTTTTTGTTCGTTTAGGCAATGGGGAGAAGTGAGTTAATCAGTAAGCCGGAGGACATAAAAATGTGATACACAATGGACTACTGTGCGCTGTCGCGCTGACTGGAAATCTCTGCTATCCTGACTGACTCTGCAGTAGCGAGAGAGAGAGAGAGAGAGGGACCTACAAAACACAAACGCCCCTTCTCTTTTTCTCTCACAGTAGATTTCTCGTGAACAGTCATCGAGTGGCCGCTCATGCACAACATACGATGAGCTGTGTCTTTCTTTTCACCTCCTCTCGCTACGCGCTAGCCGAAAACTGGTTCGGTCGCGATGTGAAAATGAAGGACCTTCCTCCCTTTTTCTTTTGTGCGCATTATCACCATCCCCTGTGCCTTTCCGCCTCTGCCCCCTCACCCACTCACCCAACTCGTTGTTGCTATTAAACCAGTATGGGCATGCCTCTCTGCTGTGGTAAACTCCAGCTATACCGCGCATGAGAAGGCAGTATAAATCTCTTGTCCCCTCATCCTCCCCGGTCACCAATTATATATATATATATATACATAATAAATCATCATCATCATCATTTCTCAGTACATCCTGATCTAACCTGATCATTAATGCAGTGAAACACTTTATTTATTTTCATCAATAGCATTAATATTTCCACACAAAATTACCACGAGTACTACATCTATTGCAAGCTGTGATGTCTTCCACTGCCTCCGCATCACGCCACCGTCGCTATGTCGACATGACGCCGGAAAAAGAAGAGAAAGTCACGCGACTAGTGCAGCTCATAAAGGAAGAATGCAATCCACTTCCATTGCAACTTCAGATCTTGCTGCGATACTCACCGACACCAGAGGATGCACCGACGCCGCACAACACCACGCGCAGCTACGCCTATTATGCGCTGATTTCCCGCGAGTGGAACGTTCAGAAGGCGCTGGACTTGATAAAGCAGAACGCGGCCTATCGTAAGGAGTTTCTCCTTGATGAACGCAGTGAGCTGCCGTCCGCCATATCGATTCGCGGGTGGGATCAAGTGGGGGTGACGCATGCACTGGGTAAGGAGCCGCGAGCGGGTCATCAGCGCCTCGATCAGATTGTCTCGAACATCGAGCGGTACTTCCCCTGTGGTATTCACTTCTGGGACAGGTATGGGCAGCCTGTCGTGTATCTCATGCTGGGCAGCGTCGACGAAGAAAATCTTCTGAAGACGCTGAAGCAAACCGCCAACATTAGACAGTCCACAGATGCAGTCTTGTGGGAGATGCTGCAGCACATGGTAGGCTCAGGTGAGTGGCTTGTATACTACCAACAAATGCAATATGATGCGGGGGTGCTCAAGGTGGATGCCACGGAAGGGCTCATCCGTGCCACCACAATTGTAGTAGACCTCAAGGGGTTCACGTATAAAATGATCTGGAAGCCAGCAATCGACCTCCTCATGAACTCCATCAAGGAGTTGCTCAGCCACTACCCCGAGTGCGTGCATCAAATTTGTGTAGTGAACGCGCCGTCCATGGTGTCCTTTGCCTACAATATTATTAAAAAGGTTCTTCCACAGACGGTGCAAGCGAAGATATGCATGGCTGGATCGAGCGAGTCACTGGCGCTTCTGAAGGAATACATAGAAGAGCAGTACGTGCCCGACTTTTATGGCGGCGCCTGCCACTGCCAGGGCGGCTGCGTGCGTTCGTTCAGCCCGAAAAATGGCACTGCGGACACCGCCGCCACTGCTAAAGGCGGGGACAGCGCACGGCACGGCCACGACGAAGTACCCATGGAAGGCGATGTCATCACGGAAGACATCACGCTGCGTGCGGGCGCACGGCACACCAAAGTATTTCACCTACGAGCAAAGGAATCGGTTGTTTGGGATTTTGTATCCTCGAAAGGCCGTGATATGGCCTTCTCCACCTACTTCATTCCCCAACCCCAGGTGCAGTATGTCGACGTGGAGAAGGCGGATGCGCGCTCCTTGAGCCCATACATAGTCTCCAAGACGACACCGTCGGAGGGTGCGGGCGAGTACTCCGCCGTGGTGGATGGTGTAATGATGCTGATGTGGGACAACAAACAGTCCTGGTTAACGACGAAACGCCTGCAGATGAAAGTCTTTAAGCAGCACACCCATAGTCACGCGAAATCCCCCATCAGTGAATGAATCAAATCAACTATTTGGAAGAAAAAAAAAACAGGATGGTGGTATATCTTGTGTTGACTATATATATATATATATACGTGTGTGTGTATGTGTGTGTGTGTGACGTCGGGAGACAGATGGCGAAAGGTGCGATGGATGAAGGCGAAAATGTGATAGCAGCCCTGCAGGGAGAGGTATCGCCCCACTAGTTATCGGTGAGTCACGCAGACCCCACTCATCTATAAAGCACCGCGCCGTTCTCTCTCTCTTCTTTGTCCCCCTCCCCTCCCCCTCCCCTCCCCCGTTTGCCTCTCTCGCTCATTTGCCTTTCTTTGGTTATTGCTTTTTTTTATTATTGATTTATTTCTCTCAGATTGCCTCTCCGCCATTGCGCATGGCGGCGCACGCGTCAGCCGAATATGGCCCCTGTGTATACTTCCCCCCTCCCTCCCCCTTTTTTTGTTTTTTCTTCCTCTCATTACCTTATTTATGCCAAGTCATAGGATTTGCAGATCCCCCCCTCCCCGTTACACATATACATACATACATGTATACATACATGTGTATATATGTGTATATATATATATATATATATATATATGTATACTTCTATTTGATTGTGATCCAGTGTAAGGGGAAAAGAGAAAAGAAAGAAGCAACAAGCGGTGAGCACATCACAAATTTGTGTAATGACACGTGTCCTCGTGACTACGAACCCCCTCCCCTCCCCTCCCCTCCCCCACTCGCCACACCCGCAATACTCAGGTGTATCTCCCCATGTACCAGGAGATGTCGTCGTTTTTATTGTTTTCTATTGTAGACCGTATGTGTATGTTCACAAAAAAAAAAGGGAGGCTCGAACCTCAACAGACACATGCACACACACACAGACATATATATATATATATATATTCACTGCATCAGACAGCGATTAATCTTCGATGTGCTGCGTAACTAGTGTCTCTCAGATGTGGTGCTGTGCGTCAAACCTCCCACAGCGCATGCGGCTTTTTTTTTTTTCTTCAGATGTGTCCTACTACGGGGGACTCTCTTGCCGTCGCCTTCTCCCCCCACTATCCTCCTCTCTGGATCGGTCTCGCTTTCTTCTGTGCGTCGAAGGAGAGGAGGTCCTTGGGTGGACTCTGTCCTCGCGACGAGCAGCTTTCACGTGCCCTCCTCAACGGCACCCTTTTCTTTGGTGAATGTGAAGCCGAAGCAGGAAGAGACAAACCAGAAAAGAAAAAGAGGGACCACGGTTGGCCACGTGAATCCACGGGGTAGTACAAGCGTAGTCATTGACCCAGGCCTCCTAGTCCAGACGCTACCCACGACCTGTTTGCACGGTCCCGAAGCCGGCAAACCGCCCCCGGGGGGACGGGATGCTAGCTCTTGGCTTCCCCCATCGCGGGGTACTGGACCGTAGCACCACGTTGAGGTGGCCGGCGTCGCTACGGCATGCGGCTATCCCACTCTTATGTGAATAAAAAGAATAATAATAAAAGAAGTGATGGACATGTCCCCACCTCTCTATGCGCCTCTGCGTGGCTTGTTATTCGTGTCGACTTTTGCCTCCTGCAGGGTAGCAGCATCGACACCACTCACACATGACCCAGACGAACCTCATCCTGATCTGGGATCGAGCGTGTGGTCCTGCGCTCTCCGCGTGAGAACCGCTGCTGGCTGAGATCGCCAGGTGGATTCGTTGAGTCCTCGAGGCATGCGCCCATTATTAAAAGAAAAAATTATGCAATGCGCAAGTCGATCAATCGCAAGTATGCATACACCAATATATATTAATATATTTAAATAAATAAATATAACATCTCGCCACACCTTCCCCCCCCCCTCCAATAATAAAAAAAAAGGAAAAAGGGAGGAACCCCCTATCGAACACCACAGACACACACACACACACACACAAGGCCACACCATAAGCGGGATGTCCTCCTCCAGATACAATAAAGGCGATGACGTCGTGAGTGAGAAGTCAAACATGGTCTCGTACTCGCAAGAACAGGTACAAAAACTCAATGCCCTCATCAGTCTCATGAAAAAGCATTACAATCCACTTCCACTGCAACTGAAGACCTACCTTCGGCTGGTCGACTCTGCCATTAGCTCCATGTCAAAGGAAGACAACGTGGAACTCAAACATAGTGCGTGCGACCTAACTCGCGACGTGATCTGGCTGTACTGCAGCGCCTTTCTCGTGTCTCGAGAGTGGGATGTTCTGAAGGCATTCGAGATGATGAAGGAGGTGGTGGCGTTCCGTACAGAGAACCACCTCGACGAGCAAAGTTTTTTTCCGCCCGCGATTTCGCTGCGTGGGTGGTCAACTGAAGAGGTCTGCAAAGTGCTGGGCAAAAGCTTGCGAGAAACAGGCCAACGTGCCGACCGTATCAGCGCGGGGGTGGCTCAGGCGTACAACTCCGGCATTCACTACTGGGACAAGGCTGGTCGGCCTGTCGTGTACGCCATTATTAATAGCCTAGATGAGCACGACCTCATGCGGCAGCTAAAGAAGATGGCAAATGTGGGACAGACGCCCGTGGATGTCATGTGGGAGTATGTACTTCATTTTTTGGGTGTGCTAGAGTCACTTCTCTTGTATCAGTTTATCCAACGAGAGGTGAAGCGACTTCAGTCACCTTTGCCGTCACCGGCCATAGAGAACGCGACGCTGGAGCTGGCAGTGTCACAAGTGGCCGTGACAATAATATTCGACATGAAGGGTCTCTCGATGAAGATGTTATGGAAACCGTTACTGGACGTATCTCGCGCCATCAACCAAAAATTTTTCAAGTACTACCCCGATAAGGTGCACTCCATCATCTGCGTCAACTCCCCCGCCCTCGTCCGCTACGCCTTCCGTTTGTTGAGTGGTGTCATGCCGGCATCCTTCCAGCGAAAAATTCGCTTCATCAGCCCGCACGACACCCCCTCTACGCTGGAATCGATAATCGATAAAAAATTCATTCCACACTTCCTCGGTGGGAACTGCCACTGCCCAGATGACAACGGTGCGTGTGTGAGAGGGTACGACCCGCAGCACCCGCGGGGGACGGCACACAAGAGCGCGCATGATCACCACTCCACCAATAGCAACGACGAGGGATGCACCGAAGATGTCACGCTCTCTGCGGGACACGAGTGCACTCGTGTATTTCAGGTGAACGCCTCGGATGTGGTCTGCTGGGAGTTCTCTGTCGCCGGTGGCGGCGACGACATCCGCTTCAGTGTATTTTTTGTTCCCCAGTCCGCAGCCTCGGGGATGCAATGGGCCAAATGTGAATCCAAAACATTGAACGTATACAAAGTTTTAACAGAGTCACTACCCTCTGGATCGGATGCGTTTGCATCGACCGAAGACGGTGTCGTCGTACTGGCGTGGTGTAACACGCGCTTCTGGCTGGCCTCGAAGCACCTTCAGTTTCGCGTCTACAAGGAGGCGGCGGCGTCCACCAATAACGATCAAGAGCTCCCGATGGTGTAGCGATGCGCAGGAGGCTCAGCGAGCGCACTCCCTCCCCTCGAGTCGGTGTACGGGGAACCGTTAAAAGGGGCTCCCCCCCCTTCCCCCTAGGGTATATATCCTCTGTGAAGAGGGTTGATGTATTATGGTTGTTGCTGTTGCTGTTGTATGTGTATGTGTATGTGTGTCAGTGTAACTCGCTGGAGGCAGTAGACTCTAGAGAGGTGAGGATAAAAAAAAAAAAGAAGCGGAAGAGGAGGACAAAAAGGCGATGTCAAAACATTTCTCTTTTCGTATCTTGGACAAAGACCCTTTGCATTGCCTCATTAATTCCTCGATTGATTGGTTCGTGTGTGTGGGGGGGGGGAGGAGGGGAGGGGAAGGGTAGGGGAGGTAATAAAAAGGAAATGGGGTGAGTCCCTCCTCTTCCCTCCCCCCACCCCCAAAAAAAAGAAAAAATAAAAAAATGCAGCTGTTTGGTTCCGGATGGCCCCACTGAATGTCAACGATTTTTTTTTTCTACTCAATTGGCCTCATCTTTTTCAATTATATATTTTCCGCTTGTGTGTGTGTGTGTGTGTCTGTATGCGTGTATCTACACACTTTTTTTTTTTTGCGAGCGTGCAGGAAATAACTTTTTTTTTCTTTTTGTCTTGCCTGCGTTACCGTCTTGTATGATGAATATTATTATTATTTTTCTACTATATCATGTCTCTGTGTGTGTGTGTATATTTTCCTTTTGTGGGCTTAACTGTGTCAGGAGGAAAAATATATTCACACACAACTCTTTTTCTCTCTCTATATATATTATATTTATATTATATTATATTATATTATATTATATTTATATTATATATTATTTATTTATTTACTGCAAACAAGCTCCTCGAACAGGGTGAGGTGGTGTATGTAGACTTCATTGCTTCTACTTCTCGCCACATTGTCTCCACTCACGGACGGACCCACCCCTTCCCTCTCGAGAACCTCTCCGCACCTTCGACGCTGACGGGCTAAGCTTTGCATATTTGACAAGCACACACATACACACCGTCATGCATCCCTCTCCCCCCCCCCTTCTTCCCCTTTTTTACATCCCTCTCCTCTTGTTTCAGGGATGCCTGTGTGTGTGTGTGGTTTTTTTTTTTTCTGAACAGTCAGTCACTTTGATACAGTAAATAAAAAATGATATATATTTATATAAATAAAGTTTATCACCACTGGCTCCTTATTCATCCGTCCAACAAAAAAAAAAAAAAAGACACACACAAAATTCCGCAATCTTCTCTCCTTCTGTGTATCAAGCTGCTCGCTAACGCACACACTACCCACCACACACCTCCCTCAGCGTTTTTTTTTTTTGTGAATATCTGTGCTTGTCTGCACATCTTTTAAACCCATCCTTCTATGCTGCTGCAATGAAGTCTGGCAGGTGATCGCGAACACAGACACGTATTCTAAGAAGGGCATCACACTGAATCATTGGCTAGGCGTTCAAAGAAATGAAGATGAAGGACAGGGAGGAGGGGAGGCTATGAGACCCCCTCACTGGACCACCCTATCCGCACAGACACGAAAACGAGACATCCAAGCACAGCGCCTGTGTGCTCAGGGGCGCCCACCGCACCTTACCTCCCGTTTTTTCCCCCACTTTGTTACGAGAACTCGTAATGTTGTGGAGATGATGATATGCCCTTAAGCGACGGGCTTTTCCTATGACACATCCTTCACTCATCTCTGCCTCCCGCCACCTTCCCCATCTCTCCTCACAAACCATCGACTTGACGTCCATCTATTTTTTATTGTTTCCCTTCCTCCCTCATGCAACCGACTCATTTGGCCGCTACCTGCCACTCTTATGTTTCTCTTCCTTTATCGTGTAGACACGCTAACTTTTTTTTTTTTGGCCGCTCTACGACCCCCTCCCTACACACGAACGTAAGCACAAGTGCACCTGCGCCTGTATAGACTTACATCTTTGTGGTGTGTACATTTATCATTTTCTCTTGAAGGCAGCTGTACACACACACACACACAGAGAGAGAGAGAGACAGACAGAAAGACATATATACACGCATAAACATATATATATATACATTATTGATTTAAAGAGCCTGACAGTGAGTGTGCTATTTTGTGCCACGTGCAAGACGTCCTACGGCCTTTGTCACTCTTTTTTTTTTCATTACTATTATTATTATTTCGTTTTCACATTCACCATCGCGTCCTGACGATAGTATCATTGGTGGTGAGAGGAGTAGAGCATCATATAAATTTATATATATATATATGTATTTAGTCAGTCTCCAAGACTATCGCTGACGGTTCTTTTGACGGGCGTTACTCATCCTCCTTGAGCTCCCCCCCTCCCCGCCCCTGAGAGCAATGCCTCTCCGCGGAGCATCTATGTTTTCCAGCGCTTCCTCTCCTCATAGTGCAGATGATCTCCTCGATTTGCACCGCGTTGCACGCTTAATCTACAGTCTTCAATACGGCAACGATGAGACTCGTCGTCGAGCACTCAAAATGAAATTTTTTCCAATCCCGGACAACGTGGAGGCTGTGGCGGTGCCGGGCATAGCCGTTATCGACACCGTTGCCGATCGAGACATGCTCGGTAGCACCGTCCCTACCTATCGCGCACCCGACCCCCTCACGCATCCAGCGCATCGCAACGGCGGGGTTCCCACAGACGAACGCAGCAGCAGCTTTGCGTCTGCGCAAAGTATCGACTACTCCGCCTTTATGGAGGTTCTGTGCCCGAACGGGTGTTCCATTCTGGGCTCCCTCCCCCTGACGGCTCTGCTCGCCCACCAGCACCACAAGACCCCAACGCAGGGAAACAAGGACTCCCAGCTTCACCCCTCTCCAATGCAGCCTGGTCGCAGTGCACATACGTGGTCGTCACCCGCGGTTGGTGCAGTTACCACGCCCGAAGCACCCACTCCACCAGAGCACCGCACCTACGTCAACGAGCCAATCATCTTGCCCAACGAAGTGTGCGAGCAGCACCGCACCCATTCGGAAAACCAATCCCATCTCCTCACGCGCAACATCGTCGATGCATCTGAGCATGTGATGCCTTCCAGTTCCGCGACAGGCACCAGCGATGGTGACACCAGCCCAGACATATTTGCCAGCGGTGGCTTCATGTCGTTCGCGGCGCCGCACCGAACTGGCAATGGGCGCTCACAGCTGAGCCTCCGCCCTACTCTATCTCGCTTGTTCAGGTCATCTTCCAAAAATCGCGCTCACCAGACCAACAGTTCATGCCACAGTCCCACAAATTTGTCTCCGCTGACCTCTGAAGGCTCGAGTGTCGGTGCAGCCTCACCAGTACCCAGCAGCAGATTCACCGTTGGTGGCCGCGTCGTGTTCACTGACCGTTTTGTGGAGTCACAGTCCTGCACAGCGCTGCCCACAATGATCTCCGCCTTCAAGCAGTACACGCGCTCCGTCTCCTCGTCAGCGTCGCGCTCAATTCTCGCAAACAGTCAACCGTTGGGCATGGATTTCTTCCCCGATGGGTACCCCTCACTGAAACGCACACAGATGGAGGAGTGTGAGCAGCGACTCGCCCCTCGTCAGCGCGGCATACCACTCAAGAGTTACCACTTCGACAAAGATATCGAAAAATGTGTCCGCCAGGCGGTGCAGGGCACCCGCCCCACCTTCCGCCTCATCGACCCCGTCGACCTCTACGGTAGCAGTCAATACACCTCGGCATCACCTTGCAGTAACTAGAAGAAAAAAAAATCAGGGGATTAAGGGACTATGTAAGACCATCGTAAGCAGAGGCGCAACCTAAGAGGATTTGTGTGTTTTGCCCCCTTCCCTCACCTCTAATGCACGAGGAAATTTTTTTTTTTTCACTCATGTTCATTGTGAAGAAAAGGAAGGAGGAGGAGCAAGAGGGAGGGTTGATGCAGACGCGCCAGTGCTGAGGACCGCCGTTACGATGCATTGATCAATCAAATAATGTTGTGATGAGAACTAGATGGAACCTACTCATCGATGCTTGACATGTTTTTTTTTTCTCCATGTACTCATTTTTTTTTTGTTGCTGTTCTTGCTGTTATGTTTTATTATTTATTTCTATTCCTATTGTGTTATGGTGCGGCCATTCTGTTATGTGTCTCCTCCCTGCCTTCAACATAGCAGGGGATAGAGGCGAGCAACATTGTGAATGATCCACCTAAGGATCCCGCGCCCCCTCCCCCTCCCTGGCACCTATGCACCCATTGCCCCTCCCTTCGTGCTGTATACCAACGTAGCGCACGATAGTATGTTTGATACTAGTCGCTCTTTTTTTTTCCCGCTCTCTGCCTATATATTTGCTCTTAAAAATTCAAGTGGATATTTCCCAGTGTCAGAGGTAGCTCTGTGTGTGTGTGTGTGTGTGTGTGTGTGTGTGTGTGTGTGTGTGTGTGTGTGTGTGTGTGTAGTAAGAAGTAAGTATTCTACTCTCCTACCTCCTACCTACCTACCGTCGTTCGTTCTTCTCGTACGTACGTTACGTTCCTTCGTTCGTTCGTTTGTTCGTTCGTCGAC
>CM007315.1:873320-904769 GCA_000333855.2 Endotrypanum monterogeii | reverse complement strand
CCTCGTCTCGTACGGTCCGAACGGACGGGACGGTAGGTTACGGTACGTACGACGAGAAAACTAACGTAAGGTAGTAGTTACCTTACGTCGTCGTAGAGGTAGGTCTGTGTGTGTGTGTGTGTGTGTGTGTGTGTGTGTGTGTGTGTGTGTGTGTGTGTGTGTGTGTGTCAAAGGGAAATGTTTCATCTCACCTCCTCACCCACTCGTGTTCTCTCGATGAACCTTCTGTCCTGTTCTTGTTGCGCATCACGGTAGCTGTTAGGATGAGATTTCTACGTCACAAGGACAATGCGCGAGAGGAACAGGCAGGGAATCATACAGCACGCATCAACAAACCTTAACGTGACGCCATGAAGAATGAGAAAGAAAGATGGCGGAACAAGTACACGAATACATTAGCCTCCTCCATCCCCACCGTCCACCAATCCCTCCCCCTCAGAAATAAAAATTCGTTTCTTTATCAAAACAGATCGACTCTTCTGAATGCATCGATGGGACTACCCGTTACGTACCGCGGTGCAACCCCTCATCTAAACCACACACATAAACTCGGGAGGGGAGAGCTGGTCATATAAGTGCTGAACTTTGAAGTGGTTCAGAAAATGCCTGGATGTTGCATCTCGGATCGCATAGAGGTATTTATCTTTTTCTTTCTTTCAGCATACCGACTCGGTTGTGTATAGTTCTCAGGGACTGAATATTTGCCTCCTATTTGTGTTGCTCTTCTAAAATAGGGAAAAGCGTAGACACCAGCGTGCTCGAAAGAGCTTTCTGCGCTGACATGTCTCCATCTCCCTTTTTTTTTCTCCACCGATGACGTATGTGCTTCATCGTCTTTTTTTTATTTCATTTGGGGAATTCAGTCGATTCTATATCTTTTTAACTCGTGCTTCCCCCCTATTGCATCAACCCACCCCTGTATATATATATTTATTTATTTTATTTTATTTTATTTACTTATATTTCTATTGTTTAAAAAATAAAATTCGTTTCACCCTCTCCACCATTCCTACCCGCTGTTAATGCCTCGTTTTACTGGTTGATCTGTCACTAGAGGTAAAAAAAAAGCGGGAAAAAATACATTTGGGGGCACACACGTCCATTATATAGAGAAAAATACGTGTGTGTGTGTGTGTGTGTGTGTTTGTATCTGTGTGTGTGCGTCGATGCGTATCTCACTGGGAACCCGATGGCACGGGTGCTATCAATACCTACGATTCCTTTTTTTTTCTAGCAACAGAGGTCTTTGCGCGGGCGGGCGGGGCCCGTCTTCAAATGTCGTCACCACGGCGCCTCGCTGAGGGACTTCTAATCACGGTATTAACTTATTGATTTCTCGCCACGAAGCGTATCTCATCCCCAACGCGATGTGATCACGCCACGCTGGTCACGTGTAGCTACTCCTCTGTCTCTCTCTCTCTCTCTGTGCTCTAAAGCCGATACCGTTCCGCTCTCGCCCTCCTCTCCCCTATCCCTCTTCCCTTCTTTAGACGCCTCGCTCAAAACCGATACCTCGCCGACCCACGACGCATATGCAACACGATATCCCACCCACCCCCACCCGGCTGACTCGACCGAATCAAATAACATACACACTCAAAATTAATATTAGTAATATATTACATAAATAGTAAAAAAAAAAAAAGAGCGAAGAGGAGGAGTGGAGAAGCGGTCGATGGACTGCCCACCATACATGCACACACAGATGTAAACTTTTCTTCATAAACACTCAAGGTGGGAAGGACAGGGGGAGAGAATGTAGGGGCACACACACACATATATATATATATTTATATATATATATATATATATATATATATGTCTTGCTTGACACGCCACAACTGGGGTGGGGGAAGGCGGCGTGTGGAGTGAGGGGGGATAAGGCCCTCTCCCAGCATTTCCCGCCTCACTTCTCCTTCTCCCCCTCTGTCCTTCAGCGAGATCATACCCATACCACCACCACCACCACACCGCTGTACCACTACGTGTCTCGGCAGGTCGTGGCGTTCGTGTTGCTAACGATGTACGATCTTCGAAAAAAAAAGGGGGATGAACTCGGTGCAACCGATGCGTCTCTCGCTACGCGGCGATCGGCAAAGAAGAACCCCCCCTCCCCCAGAGGAGCGCTCGCGCCGCAGGTGGCTTCTACCCATCACGCCAGGCCCACATAGATGTGTGAGAGTGTATGAACGCGAGGACTTACCTCTGCGAAGATTCTGAACACCCCACCTCAATCATTCTTCCTCCCCCGTTGCCCCCCTCACTTTATATTTCTCTCGCACACTACCACTGCCCAACGTCACCCCGTTCTCCTCTGCCCTGACATGGCATGGCCACACATGCCTTCACCTCTACCGGTTATCCCCACATACATCATTTTTTTTTCTCAAACAAACATGCATGCAGATAAACCCGCAGCGCATTTGGCAGGTACGCCTCTGAGGGGTCCTCGGTGTCTTCTTCACACTGAAAAAAAAAACGGGTGAACACATCTTTCTAGTCTCCTGCGACTGACCCCAACCCCATACACACAAGCACTCGCGTACTGCCTTATCATCTCCGCCGCGCCTTTCTTCTTGTTTTGGATATACAAATATATACACTTCTAAACCATTTTTTTTTTTTTTGCTGTTGTTTTTTTTTTCTCACGGTTCGGTTATTCTCGAGAAATAAAACACGCAAAAAAAAAAAAAAACAGTGCGCCGCTGTCTTTACCGTTTGCTGTCGAGGCTTCCCCCGCTCCTTTTTTTTTCTCCTCCTCCCCTCCCCCCCCCTCCCGTCCTTCCTCTTTATTTCCCCCACGTTTCTCATTTGTGTTTTTTTTTTTTGAATCTCTCAAAAAATATTTTTTTTCTTAAATTTTTTGCCCCATGTGTGCCTTATGATTTTTTTTGTTGCTGTTTTACCTTATCTTTAGCCTTCAGTGTTGAAGTCACTTCAATCTGTATGATTTATTTACTATCATTTTTTTTTCTCTCCTCCATCCATAAGAAGTGTGTGTGTGTGTGTGTATGTGTGTGTAAGTGTATGTGTGTGTAAGTGGCACAGCTCTGAACTGTCTTTTTTTCCTTCGTACTTGAACCTCTTTCCCTCTACACCCCACCCTCTCACCCCTGTGCACCTCAATAGTTTTCCCTTTGGATATCCTTGATTTTTTCCATTTTTTTTATGTGCGTGACCCGATCCCTTTTTTTCTGTGTGGGTGACCTCTTATCATTTTTTTTGTTTTTGTTGTTGGTTTGAATGACTATCGCCCTTCTTTTTTCCCCCAGTCTTCTCTCTCTCCGGCGGACATCCCGGGCGACGGGTCCGAAGTCTTTTGACCACGCGAAGGAACTTCTGTGTTGTAAAAGCATCGAGTGTACTCTTTTTTTTCCCTCACGAGATTCTCGCTTGCCTCCTCCCATCGAGCATCCTCCCTGCTGCAACACTCCGTATTGCGTCTCGCGAGCAAAGATGTTGGTGGCACCCTCGAAGAAAAAGACATCGCCGGTGCACATCCGCGCCAAAGAAAGTCAGGGTCTGACGCTGGTTAACGGCACGTTATATAATGCCTCGACAGCGCCAACTAATCACATGCTAACTTCCGGCGATCCTTCAGCGCCTCAAAACATTTGCCACGTACTCACAGATGTCACAAAGAGGGAGATGCATGAAAATATCAGGCATCAACACGAGCATTCCCGTGACACCATCGGAGCGGATTCCCCTTCTGATTCTCTGCTGGACTGCAGTAGGTCTTTTTATGCCTCCCTCATTGCTTCCCGGCAACGACCGTTGAAGAAGACGACGATCCCCAGCAAGGGCACCTCCATCTCGACGCAGGCAACGGCACTCGGTGAAGTCTCAAGTACCATCGCCGACTCCGAGTCACTGTTCCCGGTCTCCAACGATGATCTTCGCTTTCTTTTTCCGACCTCCGAGGTAAACACAGTGGACCACGTCGCCTCCGGCCCGCCGCACACCCTCGAAGCGCTTCTGGACTGGCGTCAGGATCTCCTGCAGTGTCGACGCGAGGAGCAGCATACACCCCCTTCGAACAACAAAGGCAGTCCCCGCAAAGGTGACTGTGCAAGCTTCACGGAGACCCCCCGCTCCTACAAATTTCAAACCAACTCACTTCCAGGACACCCTGCGCTGGAAGCACTGTCGCACCCAGCGATACCACCGCGTGATAAAACCAGACCGACGCAGCTCCCCTCTTTGAATGCGCAGCGCCATTGGCGACTGTCTGTTACTCCACCCGCCACGCCCCCCTCACGCCACACCACAGAGCAGCCACCGATCTCGCAACAATCTCGAACAAACTCTTACACAGAAAGGCATGACGTCCTGCGAGACGCATGCGACGAGGGGGATGGAAACACCGCACACTCCCCCTCAATGTATTTGCTTCTCCCTCTGGCAGCGGTGGCCTTTGTGTTCTTTATCACAGAGACGCTGTATGAACTGTGCAACTTAGTGTCGGTTTTTCTAGAAATGTTGTGAGACTGGCGGAGTACGCCCATCACCTCTATGTGTTTGTTGCTGTTGTTTTTTTCAGCCTCCTTCATGCCAATATATATATATATATATATATATATATCCTGTAATGTGCATGTGTGTGTGTGTGTGTGTGTAGAAGGGGAGAAGAGGCATTCTGTCCCCCTGGGCACGAAGACATATATGCACAGTTTTCTTTCTCGCAACCCCCCCCTCCCTTCATAGGAACGAACCGTTGTCTCCTATTAAGTTTTCACATCATATGTGCCGCATCGCTTCATCACCAGCCGGCCGTCCCTCCTCCCTCTCCCTTCTTTCTGTGCCACCACATACGCAACAAAAGCTCTTCTATCTCGTTTTTGATGACCTTAATATGCTAATGTATATAATATATATACATATCTTTCCACAAAAACATAAAATCTGCACAACAAAAATGTTTCAAGAAAAAAGACCCCTACACACGCACGAACAGTGAGACGTGTCGCTTTCTTTTTCACCACCACAACCAACCACCTCTTTTCATTCTTCTTTTTATGTTTCTATTATTATTATCACGATTGAGCGATCGATTCTCCGTCTCTGTGTGTGTGTGTGTGTGTGTGTAATAAAATGAAGGAGGGCATTCCGGTGGGGTAGAGGAAGGACAACCGAGAAACCCCCGTGTCTCTTCCACTAGAAGAAGACATGGCACACCGTAACGCAACATTATATATATATATATATATATATATATATATATATATTATTTATGGACATGCATGGAAACCCAACATAAAGTTTAATAACGGCTGTTATGGTCGTCATCTCCTCCCCACATCACAGTTATGTTTTATTTATTTATTTTCATATATTTATCCATCTTCAAAAGTTTACTGATTCCGCTGCACACCTTTATGTTTTCTTTTTTTTTTCGCATGTGGAGATATCTCTCTCTCTCTCCCTCCTCCCCTTCCCTTTCTGCAGGCGACGCGGCGAAGCATTTTATCTGCTGCACCTTACATGTCTGCGTATCTTTTTCCCCATCCTTTCTTAACCGTTTTCCACCTTTATCTTTTATGGATTCATCTTTTTTTTTTTTAGTGAGGCATGTGCCTGTGTGTGTGTTTTTTTTTTTTAATGGATTATGTTTCTTGTCGTTCGAGGCCTCCGCCCCGATCCCTTTTCGGTGATTGCAGCTCCATCCCCTCCCCCCTTTCATATCGATCCTTTCTCTTTCCATGCCTCCCCTCCCCTATCACCAACAACCACCCTTTCCCCCCTACCCTCTTCTCAATCTATTACTATTATTTCTCTTTCTCCCCACATCGAGTCTTTCGCACAAACTCGATGACGCATCATTCTGTCGTGATGAACCCCCTGGTGTTGGTGGACTTGACCTCGCGTGAAGCAGCAGTCTCCTACTCTTTCTGCGACAACCTCTCATACCCCCCCTCCCCTCCCCTCTATAAACTTTGCGCCGCTGGGAGGTCCCTGTCTGCGCTACGCTGTGTTTTCATTTTTGTGTTTCCCTCACCGATTTTCTTCTCACCTCCTCCTCCTTTCTCCCCTCTCCCCTCTCAGCATGCAAAATGGAGACGTGCCATCAAAACTAGACAAAGCCAGCTCAGTTTCTCTGTGTCGTGCTCGATATCCTCGGCAATCTTACCTCCGTAATGTATGTTCAATATAGAATGAGGGAAGGCAGGGATGAGGGAAGGCAGGGGGATGAGGGGGATGAGGGGGGAGCGGTCCTCTTCACCCCACGCGCACCTCTGTGCGACTTTCTCGATCATTTCCCCTTTTTTGTTGTTTTTTCCACTCTTATCATTTCATGTGTGTGTGTGTGTGTGTGTTTTTTCCCCGCTGGACATTACCAAGTCACCTTTCTTCTTTCACCTCCCCACATGCGCTCTGCGTGTATACATCTGTTTTTTACTTGACATGTGCGTATAGGTACAGGCGTGTGTGTGTGTGTGTGATAAGAGAGGTGTCGTTACTGTGCCTATAAAAAGAATTATCAGCCGTCCCCCCCCTTTTTTTTCTTGGTTCTTGTACTGCAGTGGGTGCTCTCAGCATTACGACAGACAGACCACAGTGTCTTCGGGGCTCTGCCCCTCCCCCTCCTCTCTCCGCTTGGGCGTTTTTTTTTTCCTCACGTTGGCTAAGAGAATTTGATTTGATTCGCACGTTTTTTTTTCTCAGAGAAAGTAATGGCAATGTCCCACACACACACACACACACACACACACACACCTGTGTCTGTAGGTTGGGAAGGGTGGGGATAGTGTCGGGGACCTGTACTAGGCAATCCTTACAGACTATAGAAATACCGCTGGTGTGTGTGTGCGTGTGTTTACCCACCCCATTGGACTACTCTGCATTGTCTCTCTCTTTTATTGCCATATACATATATCCTGTCTTGTTTTGGATGGCGAACCGAGTGGACGTATTTGGTTATTATATAAATATATATATATATATATATATATGTATATATTTATCTATATATTGTATTGTCATATACATATATGTCCTTTCAAAGTGTCGTGTTTTGGGCCCTCGTGTGTTCACGAGTTTCGATGTTTTTTTCTCAACGACTCGGCGCATGCTGTTGTTTCGCTTTTCGCTTGTTTGTTTGTTTCCCTTTCCATTTTTGATCCCCCTCCGTTTATTATATTTATTTATTTATTTATTTATATATTTAGAGACTTGCTCAGCGCATCCAAAAAAATATATATATACAAAAAAAAACATATTTTGTGTGGTCAGTGTAAAGGGGCTCTGAACTATGCATATATATATATGCATATACATATACGTGTGTGTGTGTGTATGTGTCTGCTGCACGTCGAATACACACAAGATCACAGCGCAGATGCCCTCCTAGGTCCCTCAAGGCGCCGCCCAGTCCCACATCCTACAGCTTCCCCCCTCTCTATTCCCTTTCCCATGCGCCTCCCTCCGCCCCCCTCGGCCACTATCGGAATCAATACTTCTACACTCGCCTTGCTCTTCATCTGTATTTTTTTGTGTTCCCATACAAGCGGACATGTACCGCGCCACCTTCCAGTGGTAACAGTTACACACAAAAAGAAAAAAAGGAAATCTCTGTGTGGATCGGCTTTGCTCGTCTGTATTTGATAACTCGTGAGGGACAGTACCATTGAATATCTGTACACCAAACATTTCCGCTGACACAGAAAAAGAGATGACCAACGCACGCAGCATTGGGGGAATAGAAAAAAAAAAAAAAACACTGGTGATGCCTCTCTTGCCCTCGGTGAACGTGCTCTCCCCCCCCCCCCCAATGAAAGAATCCCCTCCACGAAATGGTAACCCCTGTGTGGTGCTTCCCTGCTTCTGTTGTACTGTTTTTTTTTTTTTTCACCTCAACACTTCTTCCCCTCCCCACCCCACACTGTCTCCCTCTGTAATGTTTCCCGTTGCCTCCTACCTGGCAATCACCACACACACACACACACACACACACACACAAGACATTATTCACAGAAAATGCACACCAATACATAAAGGTGACGTTCAACCTACCACTTTACTCTCCCCTCCTTCTCCGGTGTGCACTTCTTAAAGCATCGCTGCACCCTCCCCCCCCCCCTCCCCTCCTCCCCCCCCCCACACACACATACATACACATACATACACATACATACACGTGTTTGTCTGTGGGTGTGTGGGTACGCTCGGGCGCTTCTCTATCGACTCGTTTCCCCTTCTCCAAAAAGACTGACTTCTTTGTTGTTGCTCATGCATGAGATCAGACACGAGGATCTCCTGCGAGCCTTCTCAAAAGTTTTTTTTTTTTCGAGTTCGTGGTGGACGGAGGACAATGAAGAGGAGTGTAGCTTAGTAACCAGTGATCCCCTTTGCACCCAGTAGCCTCTCCCCTGCTTGATCTTTTATTTTCAGTTGTATTTTTTTTTTCTCTTATTTTTGCATCCCCCTTTCCCATACTTTATTCTTGATTTGGGGGGCATTCTGTTATCTGCGTCATCCTCCCCACGCATAGAAGCTTTTCGCGTGGGGAGTGGGAGGAAGACCTCTCAGCAGCCCCAGCACAAAGATTGCAGACGAGGAGCAACCAAAAGCACAGCATCGTCAAAACGTGGGAAGGCGATCAGCCTCAACTCCATATTTTCTCACCCCCCCCCTCCCTCCTCCTCCTCCCCTGTTGTTTCTTTCCTTCACGCCCCAACTGTGTTTATACACAGCCGTGTGTGACGCGTGTCTTTCTTTTTTTTTCGTTCTCGTTTTTGGTGTGTTTTTTTTTTCCCCCGCTCCTCTCCCCCTCTCTATACATACAAAAAAAAAAAAAAAACGTCCCACAGTGGCCACGGCTCCGACTGTACAAATTCACATCCAATTTTTTTTGTTTGTGGGCTTTTTTTTGTCTTCCCTCTTCCCTCCTCTTACACCATCCCTCTGTATACACATCACCACCACCACCACCCCCTCCCCTCGTCCCTCCCTCCCCCTCCTCCTCCTCCTCCTGTATTCTCCCATTGGTTGTGTGTGTAGGTGTGTGCCCTTTATATTTTTCATTACTGGGTTTATAATATATTTTTTATTTATTTATTTATACATTTCACTCGCTATCGACGGCGTACTACGTCAATCTGTACGTCAAATCCTCCCTGTCATCGGTGAAGCGAGCGAGTCACCCTGTTTGCGTCTACAGTAGAGAGAAACAGAGGCCGAGAAGAAAATAGAGAAAGGGGGAAATTTTCTGTTCTCCTCCTTCCAACCTGCACCTCGCATCCTTCACCTGCTGCTGTCGTGGAGGCGGAGGTGCTACCCTCTACTCAAGTGCGTGTGTGTATGTTTTTCCTCTTTTTTTTTTTTTACCGACTCATTTTTTTTATCACACGTTTGACAAAAACCCCCTTTTTGTTTTTTTTTTGTCTTGTGCGTGTAGGTGTGGGTGTGCGTCACTGCTTCCACGTATTTCTTTAGTATTTCTTCTGATTTTCACATTTTTGGGGTTTTCCATCTCTACTTGGTGTTTTCGTAAGAAATTGATTGCTGTTTTTTTTTTTTCGAGTAACACGAATTTCGCTCTCTTTTTTTTTTTTTTTTGTTGTTGTTGTTGGTGTTTTTCCTATCTGGGATTGATACTGAGTCTCATTCTGTGTGCGTGTGTGTTGACGGAAGGGAGGGAGAGTGCTCTGTGGACTGCCCCTTGCCAGAGAAAAAATCTCACTATAGTTTGGAGAAAAACAAGACGAATAATATATATATATATATATATATATATATATATATATGTATATATATACACATGTATAAGCGAGAACTGCGGAGGACAGAGGTGAGTATTTTAGCCGAGCACTCACTAAGGAGTAGACGCTAGCGTGTACTGCATTCGCTTTCTTTACCATTATTTTTCAGGGCTTTTTTTTTTTTTTTCTAGTCGGCCATTTAACAAAAGAAAAAATTAAAGGATGAGGCAGATAAACGAGGAGCGTCTGAGCCTCACCTCTCCAACGAAGATATACACATGTGTTGATGTACCGACGATGGCCTCAGCGGACCCCTCACCACCACCGCAGAAACTGCCGGAGTCTTTGATTCATTTTATCGCAGCTGCAGGGGGTTTCTCGGCAGACACCTTGGTGGGACGTACGGATGTCGGGAAGTCAGATGTAATGGTGGGATTTCTATCTAAGCCAGTACCCCGCTCGGCCTCGCACGCGTCTGCGTACAACAAAGATAAAGACAATGAAAGAGAAGACTACCCACTCCCGGTCACAGGCGACTCTGTCGTTGCTTACTCCTCGTCCGACATCTCCTCACACGAAGCCTCCTTCTGCAAGAGTCTCATGCTAGGTCGGGCAGACAACTCGAATGAGTGGGAGAGCTACACGAGACACACTGAGCACAGTCTCTGCCCAGCATCCTCGCATGGAGCAGTGGGGAAGTACAAACAGGGTCGTGCGCCTCCCCTTGGGATGGATGGACCCCATGCAGGGATGGAAGCTGTCTCACCACAGGCCGTATCACCCGCTGATGCGGAGGAAAAAATCGAGTCAGGGTCGGCTCAAACACGCCCCCGCAGTGTCAGCGAGAACGAGACCTGCTGTTACCGCCACACACAGCCGTCAACGCCCCACCGCCACCGAGACTCACCGACTACGGAGATCAAAACGCTTAGAGAATTCCTGGACTGGCGAGCGCACATTTCTACCGCCCATGAATCGCACGATACACATGGAAGCCGCGCGGAAGATGAGGACGACATCCAAGTCACACAGAGATGCGTGAAAAGAATGTCGGTGTTAACTCCCCCCACCATCACCGTCCCGAAGTTGGACATATCTAGTACGGACTGGAACAGAACTTCGGCCGCCTCGTCCTCTCATCTCAGCACAGTTGTGGTGACACCCGTCGACAGCAATGGTACTTGTGGGGACACCGCTATCGTCAACTACTTCGCACAGAGCGAATATTGTCCCACCTCAAATGGTGAACCAGTGCAAGCAGTTGTGTCAGATGTTTGCCTCATCGAGGGAGCACAGCCCTGTGCATTATCATGCGAACCTCACAGAACGGTACAGGGATCTCCTATAAGACACGCCTCCTTTTTGCAACAAGTAGACAGCTCTTCGAGAATACGCGGTGCACTGGCACAGGCCCGAGAGTCGACCACCATACTGCGACCCTCGCAAACAGACAGTTCTATCGTTTTCCGAAGTCACGAGAATCGAAGCGCCCCTCACATCGGACTCCGACAAAGCACAGCACATCACCCTGACCTCCAGCGCGATCACCCCGGTGATGCATCGACTGTGCAAGCAGCAGCAGATAAGCCAGCGACTAGGCACCCTGGGATCAAGAAGCCGCATCATGCAGTGACATCAGCGCATGTGATACTCTCTGATGGGGAAACGCATAAAACTGTTGTGGCGTTTATCTCTGGACTAGCTTTGCTCATCAGCCTGGTGTTCATCTGTGCCATGTGACGGTCCGGGGAAATCCTCAAAAGGGATAGATGCACACCCACACACCTCAAAATAAGAGAGGGAACGTGTGTGTGTGTGTGTGTGCGTGTGTGTGTGTGTGTGTGCGTGTGTGCGTGTGTGTGTGTGTGTGTGTGATTGCACCGGAAAAGATAGAACAGAAAGATCACTCAACAAGCACTACACGTTATGTATGCATGGAGTTGTGAATACTTACTCAACCACCACCACCACAGTCGTAAATACCTCCACTCCTGAAGTCAACAACGCAGAGTTGCACTGGAGAAAGGCATGTATATATATATTTTACATATATATATATATATATATATATGTTCCTCTGCTCACTGTATCAAGCACAGCTGTGTGTATATACGCATGTTGATTTATTTGTTTATTTATTTACTTTTGTATATGTGCCGAGTGATCTCCGTCGCTTGTGATGGCATTTTATGTTGTTTGTTTCATGTGGCAGTCCAAGCACCAGTTGCGTTATCCCAGGGTATGTGTTCCCATTTCGAGGCATGTGTCACTCCATCCTGCATCTGTGTGGGTCTCCTCTAACCCCCCCCCGCCCCCTTCTCCTCCCTCTTGTCGAGTTCAGCCACTTAAATCATCGACAGCTCTGTTTTCTGTGTGGATATGAGATAAATGTTCTTTATTTCGCCACAATAAAAAAAAAAAACCTAAAAAAAGGGGGGGAACGGAGAATAGGAATAGGTGAAGAGGAGACCACATCGTACAGAGACATCATTTTGTTGTTGTTGTTGTTACTGAGGGCCGTCAGCAACCTCTCCCCTGTGGCACGCACACACACCACACACACACACACACCTCCCTCCCCCCCCCCGCCTCAATGCGCCCATGTTCGAATATGCATAGTCAATTTGTTTGTTTAATTTATTTATCTATTTATTTATTTTATTTTTGTGTACCTTACTTGGGACAGAGCTTAGGCAAGTGAAATACTCAAAAAGAAAAAATTACAAGAACTACACATATATATATATATATATATATATATGTACATACATATAAACCCAGTGTAACTGGTATATATCCGCACCCCAGTCCCTTTACATCTCCAGCCGCCTGTAGAGAGAGGGAAAGAAAATCGAACCCGGAGAAAAAGAATTGTGTCTGTGATTTTTTTTTCTCCCCCATAAACAATTTTTTTTTTTCAAGAAATGCCTTCACAACAGAATCGAGAAATGGATGCTCCTCCCGTTTTCTTGGACGTCCGTTGGCTGACGTGGGTGCCATCTATCCACAAAAGAATCAAATGGAATGGACTTGGGAACTGATCGAAGACGTATGGCTGCGCGGAATCGCTCCTCATGCATGCGCCCTTTTTCCCTTTTGCAGTGCACACAATTCATCTCGTCACCTCCAAAATCCCCCCTTTCTTTCTTTCCTCTCAACATAAACACATATATAAATATATAATTATAATATGTAGGCCCCATTTTTTTTCGCGCACATTTTCAGGGCGGCTCTTCGAGGTGCGCGTCGTATTCACTCAAACCGACCCTCAAATAAACTTTAAAATAATCCATTTATTTATGTGTCTATAAACTCTTTTTTTTGTTTCCCTCTCGCTCAAACCTCACTCCCATCATACACAAACTGTAACACATCCGTGTCCCTCGTCGCCATCGTCACCGTCACACACTGACATCACCGTCAGCCTCGCTCACGCTCTCCTCTCCTCCCTCATCTCGTGAGAGCGAGTCCCTTAAATTGTTTTTTTCTTTTTTTTTTTTTTATGTATTTAATTATTTATCATCTCCGTACTCGCTTGTTTTCCTCTTTGCTTGTATTATACCGCGTAGACGGGTTACCACCATACGCAGGAGCATTATGATTTTGAGTATATTTTCTATTGCGCATGTGTTCCCAACTTCCCTCGCGCGCCAAACACTTCAACCTACTCCACTCTCGCCCTCGGCACAAACAAACACATTAGCCTGTCCCTTCCCCCTCCCCTGCCTCTACCTCGTTTCGGCTACTCTGTTGTTTTTTGTTATTTTTCTTTGCTTTGCGAGGTAGATAGTCACCTAAAAAAGAATATATATATATATATATATGTGTATATGTGTATGTGTATATACTCGAACGACCCTGCACGCAAATACTCGTCCACCCAGTTTTTTTTTTTCGCCCACGTCTTCATTTGTTTTTCTTCTCCAGTATTATTATTTTTCTTTCTGTGGTTCCCTGAAATAAATACACCAAGACAAGACGGAATCTTCTTCTTCTGTATTGATATAAATCCTCGCCTCTGATCTGCGTCTGCGCAATCGCGTCAAACTCGGAAACATCGCTGATCCTGCAGACGGTAGAATTTTTTTTTCATTTTCCCCACATACGCACACGTACACATATACATTTACATATATAGCTGCTGTTGCTCCTGTATTCTTTTTTATAATTTCACATTTTGAGGACCCACACTCCTCCCCCCCCCCTCCCTCCCTCCCCTATGCATCTATACACGATAAGGCAACTCCTCTGTGTTGTTGTTGTTTTTATAACGAGTGTGTGTGAGCATGTGCGCGCGTGTGTGTGCGTCGGTTGTTTAATGAACAGAGCATACGAACACGCTCGAAGAAGAGGAACACGCCGCGCACAACACCACCACACCCACCCCACTACACTTTTTCTCCTCGCGTGTCGGGTACACCCTCTTTCTGTGTCTCATCGTCTAAGAGTGTTTTTTTTTCCTTCTTTATTTTCGGTATTGATAACGTGTAGTGTCGTGTGGCGGTATTCGCCTGCTCTCGCTCCCCCCTCCCCCCAGGGTAGTCTAGAAATTCCTCCAGTAAGCGTTCTCGTTAATTGAAGTGTGCAATCCTCTGCGATAGAGGTGGCAGAATGTCGCATCCACTCGTCACGCTGTGGCGGATGTGGTTGAGGTTTATCATACTCGCTCTGCACACAGCCCCCTTTTTTCTCGCAGCCCTGTCCTCGCCTGTGAATATGCAGTATGACACAACAGGCGCACACCCACTCCTGTGCGGACACAATGAAATTCTTTCAAACCTGGGCGAACCTCCTGTCACATACGCAACACTCTGCAGGAGCAGCAATGATCCACGTGATCAAGACAACATGAAACGCAGGCGATCGAACGTTTCGGACGCTGTCGAGCCTCATTCTACCGCGACTAGCATCCGTGACAGCACAAATGCTGAGTGGGCCCCTATCCGCATTGCCGTCTTTACCCACGACCTCGAGGAGGACCCCCGCTACTGCACGGCGATCGGTCAGACCCGCCCTGACTTCAGTGGTTCGATGCAGCGGTGTAACGACAAACACGATATCCTGACGGACGAAAAAAGGAGAACGCTAGTACACGCCGTACTTCCACAAGTCGTCCGTATGCACGCACAGCGACTGAAGGTGCGTCCCCTGGCGGCTGACACCTCCATCGTAGTCCACTCCATGCCAGGGAAATACTGCAGCTCCTTCACAGTCCCGACAGCCCACCAGACAACCGGGGTGTCGAACGCGGATTTCATTGTCTACGTGGCAGCGGGCCCGGCACCCGCCTCCAGGAACCACATCGCGTGGGCTGCCACCTGCCAATATTACCCTGACACACCCACAGTCACCCGCCGTCCAGCTGTCGGGGTGATCTACTTCAACCCTCGCTACCTCCCCACCTCGATCGGGGAGACTCAAGACGAGATTGACCGCCACGGGGGAAATCCGTGGAGCAGCACAGACAGGATACGCCGTGTCGCCGCCCATGAGCTACTCCACTCGCTTGGTTTCAGCGAGTCTGTCTTCAAGGCACGCGGCATGCTCGTTGTTGTTCCCTCCCTGAGGGGTAAAAAAAATGTGCCGGTGCTCAACTCATCTGCCGTACGCGCCGCTGCAAAAAGAATGTATGGTATCGCAAAATCAGACATTTTTTATGGAGCTGAGCTGGAAGATGAAGGTGCGCTGGGTACGCGACTCTCGCACTGGAAACGCCGCACTGCAAAAGATGAGCTGATGGCGCCAGTACTCGGTCTGGCTCGCTACAGTTCCCTATCGCTCGCTGCCTTGGAGGACACGGGCTTCTACAAAGTCAATTATGACAAGGCGGAACCTGTCGACCTCGGCGCCACCGCCGGCGCAAAACTTTTTACAGAGCCATGCGTGACAGACGGCCTCTCAAACAATCCCACAGTATTCTGTGACAACCTCCGTCCCTCATTGCACGGCTGCACAGCTGACCGGCTGAGTATTGGACGATGCGCCACCACCACTTACAGATCGACTCTGCCGCAGTATGCCCAGTACTTCCCCCACAGCCCGTTTCTGGGTGGCTCCCAACCATTCACCGACTACTGCCCCGTGATTCAGTCCTTTACCAACACGAGATGCAGTGATGGGTCGCCAGGTGCGATGCCAGGTAGTCTAACTGGCAACAATGCACGATGCTTTAACGCGAATAATCTCCTGATAAAGACCATCCTTACACAGCCCGCATCCATTTGTGCGAGGGTGCGCTGCATCAACGTGTCCCGCACGTATGAATTGCTCGTCAGCGGCGCCAACAAGTGGATTTCGTGCGGCGCCGGTGGCACTGGTGTGACGGCACAGCCAGCAGTGCATAGCCCCCAAACCTTCGTGAAGGGCGGCACGATTGACTGTCCTCCATATGACTTGGTGTGCTACGCAAACCCCTTTGCCTTTTCGGAGGAAGAGAAGAATATCAGCACCCAAGGGTCACAAAATGCAGCTGCAGCCGCCACGTATGGCTCAGTTGCTAGTGGCCTTGTTGCGGTCTGGGTGTTCCTCGGTGCGTGGATCTCCTAAAAAAGGATGGAAGAGAGGCAGGAGGCAAAAAGACGCTCAGCACAGTCATCCGAGTGTTTTGTTAATCCCCGCGCAAGTGCTTCTATGCGCATCTGGGTGCCCACCAGGATTGCACAGCGTACATATCACCACAAAATCTTCCCTCCGAAGGAGAGGAACGACGCCCGCTTACTGCCACCATAGAAGGTCCCGAACGCCCTCACCCCGTCTCGTAGAATTATATGTATAATATATATATATATATATATATATATGTCTGTGTGTGTGTGTGTGTATGTGTGTGTGTTACGGGAGAAAATACAACTCATTATTGGGTGAGAGGAGGAAGCGAAGCGGAAGCACTCGGAAAACGAAGGACGACGGGAGCATCAACTCCACAGGAGAAATTAGTTCCTTCGCGTTGGGGCACGCTAACGGTTTTTTTTTGTCTTGTCAACGTTACGCAGCGGTGCACTTCTGTGACCTCGGACAACAGTCGCTTTGGGCTGCCTTTGTGAAGAGACCGTCCGATGTCCACCCTTCATCCCCACTACCAACCACACGTATACGCCACGTGGCGCGATGGATACAACCGCCATGTAGGGTGGATCAGCATTGTCTGTTTTTCTCTCGTATTGAATGACCTTTCCAGCGGCTCATCTCATCAAACGCGTGCAACATCTGGAGTGTATGATGCAGCCTCTGTTTCCCTCTCTTCCACGTCCACACCACACAAGATTCTCGGCCTCCGAAGTCGAGCATCTTCCCCCGGAGCCCCCCTGCAGGATACTATAGCCGGGGCCCATCGACAGGGACCTCGATCCGAATTGCACCACCCCTCCCCATACAGCCACGTACATACATACACACACACCAACACTACACCCCCAGAACCCCAACAAGGTTTTTGTTTCCCTTTTTTTTTGTAAGAAAATATGTTTTTTTTTGTCTTGGGTGTGAACGTCCTCTCCGTTTTCTTTATATGCATTCGTGTTTCTGTATACACATATGCGCACGTGTATGGGGAAAGAGGGGGAGGTGCTCTACGCTGTGCGGATGTTTGCAGCCCCTCTGCATTACCTGCATCTAGCGTGTGGATGAGAGAGAGCCGGTGAACTCTTCACTAGAGGAGAGCTGTTCCTGTCGTCTGTCTGGATCAACACGGTATATATCGCCCTTTGCAAATGGGCCCCCATCGCCGCCATACCCAGGGTCGTATTTCTCCCTCCCCCTCCCCCTCCCCCTCGTCCCCCATTGCCCCGCTAGCTTTGGAACTAAGAAGTGACAGCCCTACGTGCTCCCTTCCCCCCGCCCCCTAACCACTGAGTTAGGGAAAGGTAAAGCGAAGCCGCAGTTGCTGTTCAGTACAAAATTTATATCACCCGAGATTATTTCGCATTTTTCTCTTCTGGCGAAGCTCCCCCCCTCCCCCCTAGGACCCTGAACCCAAAACCCTCCCCTCCACGTCAGCCTGATATGGATCCCCCTCCCCCCCCCCCTGGGACGTCTCCGCGCTACACCCGTGAAGGCTTTTCGCTGTGAAAGCCTGCCCTCGCGCCGCGCCTTGCGTGGGCCAGCGTGCCGGCCCACCCTTTTTCGTGGCACTTGCTGCGCGCACCAAACCCACCACATCCCCTGCGGATGCGACGGCGACCTCTGCGCAACGACGCTTCGCCCCCAAAGCACACAAAACCCCAACACACGGCAAGGCGGGTCCTTTCAACGAAGCGAGTCTTGACACTTACAAATAAAATCGACCCACCCACCCCCAAAGAAAAAAGCGACGCGGTAACATGCTCGCGTGCCCGTCATCGGCGTGGCGCGCCGGGCCCTGGGTGTTCGCCCAAGGCCCGGAAAGGGCCTCCCCATGGGGCGCGCCGCCAAGCCCGATCACCGAAGGCCACAGCCGCCCGCACACCCAGGCGGAACACCGCCACCAGCAAGCCCCGCCCGGAAAACAACCCCCCAGCGCCGGCGAAGCACCGCACAGGGACCGACCCGCCCCCCCACACACACACAACGAAAAAAAAAAAATGCCTGACAACACGCCCACAAGTGCCAAAACACGAAGCTATCTCTTCAAGCGCCCCCGGGGCGCTGTGCACAACAAAAGAAATATGCCCCCCCTCCTCCTCAACCCACCGCCAAAGGCCTGGCCGCCGCGGCTTAAAAGCGGACCGCCACAACCCCCAAACGAAAACCCGCGCCGCAGAGCAGCCCCCCGCACGCGGCCCCCCAAGACGACCAACCCGCCCCCGCACACCCCCGAAAAGAGCCCCCCCCCCTCCCCGCCGGGGGAAAGAAAAGCGGAGGGCCGGCGAGCACCGGGGGCAAGGCCCCCCAAACACATACACGAGCCCCGCGCCCACGAGAACCCCCCGCCTCGACCACGGCGCAACCGCCCAAAGAACCACCCCACCCCGCACACCCCCGCCAAAATGCCAACACACCACCCGGCGACGCGAAGACCCGACCCAAACCACCGGCCAACCCGAAAGCGAAGATGAATCCAGATCCCATTCGCTATATGAAGAGACACTTCAAGAACGAGATACCTGCATCCATGCTCGTCTATGATCAAAAAGAAGACCAAGCATTTCTCTTTCTTATTCGTCCAGGAGCCAGTGGTGAAATACTGGGTGCCAGCATGCCCCTCAGCGCAAGAAGATGGTACACCGGTGACCGCCTGTAAATAGAAAAGCAGCCCTGTCACGATGGTTACTGTGAAGGGAGAGCTACACGCACGCGCCGCCCCCGTAACAAAGGACCCGGCTGATGTTGTCCTGGTACTCGTTCTGACCTTCTCGAAAATGCGACGCATGAGCCTCATGCACATCGTGATCCCCTGTGACGAGAAACTTGAGTACGCCGACCGTTGTACCGGGTGACATACTGGAAGGACTTTCACACAGATCCCCACTCTCTTGATGGCAAAGGTTTGCATGTGAGTCCGGGAAATGAGGGTCTCTGCATCTGGTGTGTTTTCACACACCGCAAGGCGATTCATGTTTTTTTCACGGCGCAGGTAAAGAGCAGGAGCAACATGACCGAGAACGTTGCACAGATCATCACAAACATACCCCAGATAGCAATCCATTTTTGTGATTATGAAACTCCTCACACCAGCAACAGGTAACTATATTCACCAATCTCAGTTACTGTGATCTGAGGAGGCGGCTGTGGGTGCACTGTGACAACCTAATTAGAATTTCAGCCCACTCCCCGCATCACTGATACCGCTACCACTCGCTCGGTGTATCAGCGTCTCCGGGAAACAACAAGGCATCTGTTTTAGTGACTGAGCGAAGGGTATCCAGAGGTGGTTGTGGAAGTCGACACCCGCAACATATGTCCCACCTTCAAGAGCTGCAAGGAAAAGCTATTCATTCAAGCCGTGGCGTTAGGTACCAAAGCTCGACCCCATCGAAGAGGGTGAAAGCACATCAGGGGCTGTTTTTATTATTATTATTATGAGGTGCTGAGGTTTCTAACAGTCACCTTAAGCCTAGAGATCTAACATTCACACGGGACAGAGGAGTACACACCTCACAATAAGCTGCTCAGAGGGAGCAGTGGACAAGGAAGCCTGTCGTGATCGGTGCTCTCTCTCCCAATCCACTTACAGCTGAACTCCGATAGCAGCGTGCATAAATGTATGTATGCCTAACTTGCTTGCTCAGGCATGTTTCCGAGCTTTGTTGCGATGTTTGAACCGCGGGAGGCCACAGCGGGTGCCCTTCATGAAACCTCTATTTGGTGCACCTCAATGCTTGACATACATCAAACCTCTCTTCACTGATATGACCCGCTTCTATGAATCACTTCTGATTGCTCATATTACGGGTTGTATTTCACCATTTTTAGCGGCCAGTCCTTGCAAGTACACATCTGCTGAGACAGCACTTCATCCGCAGGAAACGTGACACTGACTTCCGTTTTTGGACCTTCCCTGGCTGTTCCTTATCCTGTTGTATTCATTACTGCTCGCTCTTTTGGTATATTGCTCTCAGCTACGGTTATCTGAAGATCTTCCGTAAGCGTATAGTGTGTTGTGGTACGAGCAACAAGCCACTCGCTGGAAAGGAGGAAAGAGAACTGGAAACGCTACCAAGAAAAAAATACTCTCGGTGCTTCCTTCGTCTTTGACTCAGTCCCGGGACGCGGTGTGGGATCGATTGATGTGCGTTATTAGCTCATGGAAAAGGTTATGGAGCAACACCTGCTATTCTTTACGGTGCCGATGAGTGCACGGGATTCTCAGTTTGTTCCCCTGTCAGTATTTTCTTCTTCAACCAGTGTGCGTCAAACGTCAACAAACAAACTGTTTGTCTCCCCCGCCGTCTATGGTGGCCTCCTGCCACCTATTCTGCTCCTCTTATTGGTGAATAAAAGGTACTTTCCTAAAGCTACTTTTCCAGAATACCACGTATGTGTCTCACTTGACTGACCTCCAGTCAGCTACAGCTGTAATGACTAGAGGGGCAAAACATTGAGGTTCATGTGGATTCCACGTAAGTCTCTCTCGATCTGCTAGGACATTACCCTAGGGATCAGAACGCCTGAGTATAGCTCTAGTAGTGATAGGCTAGTACTCCTCTGTGAAGAAAGATTCTGACCGTGAATTGGGTTGTGCAGCATAAGTCCATGTTAGCATGTGAAAGAGGAACAGCGTCTCATCCATTTTCATAGAGGATTTGCTGATGTGCAAGAAGAAGCGGTCCTGAAGGTTGCATCTCTGGGACTGCAAATCACAGGCATGTGTCCCAAATCACGTGAGGTGAGAAGTGCACGCTGAATATATGATGGAGGGCGGTCTATCATCGTACGACTTGGATTGTTCTCTCTTCACACAGAGGAACTTTTCCCTTGAAGTAAAGCTTCATTACAGTTACATGGGTGCGCTCTCAGTAGCTGACCCACGGCACGCTTCAGGAAAGCGCACCCTGTATGTTCCGGAAACAAACGTGCCGCTGGTACCGGTTGGGTTCAACAGTGTTACTGCTAAGGGTATGGTGACCAGCACCCCCAGAAGTAACTATAGGAATTAGAAGGTGCCCGGAGTAATGGATCCAGTCTCTCTATTCAGTCTGAACTCCTTGTCACGCCACACATCTCCCAGAAATCTTCTTGGCGACATTTCCGACAAGGCATTGAGGGCGGGCTCGCAGTTGATGTCTTCAGGGTTGGCTTTACGGCTGTCTGCATTCAAGGTATCCTGCATTCTGATGAGAAAGTAGTGACGCGCGCTCTTGAGCAGTAGCCAGGTACGGGGTCTGGCCAGCTTGCGATGTTCTGAGAGGAATCTGACTCTGCGTGCTCTCACGTGGATGCCCGAACGTTACGACTTTCGTTCCATCCACCGGCACTCGCTACACAGTACAACTCATTGCCAGCAAGATACGATAAATCTTCGTTTTTTTTGCCTTTATGGCCGTGATACTGCTTTTCACACTCGCAAAGACCTGTTCGTCGTTCATCGGACAATCGCTAGACCAGGATCATGGGACCGCGCACGAATCACTGCCTCGATATCTCCACTCGCACACCGAATCCCATGCCTTACCCCCTAGGTTCACCCAGCGACCTTCAGCAAATGTCCCGTACAAGAGCGCACACTGACCCGACTGGGCATATATGTTTATATGTGCTCCATTTTCATGGAAACCTGTCCCGTATATATAAGGACAGTGCCTCTCCAAGATTATTCTTTTTGACTCTGATTTCCAGAACTTCAGTTCTTTCGCGTGTCCAGGAAGCGTCTCATGGCCAGGTGCATCCTGGGCACCCAGACGACGATCGTGTATATCTAGGAGGCAAGAGAATCTGACCTGTGGGATGCGCTACCGGGAGGACAAGGGGTGACACAAGACAACATACCACCCTCTAAACACAACGGCTCCTGTTCCGCTTGACAGACAGCAGAGAAATACAGGACTGTATACGGTGGTGGTGGTGGTTCAGATGCGCTCTGGACGTGGTAGTACTCCCTCAACCAGAGCCTCACCGCCTCTGGCGTGTTGCTTCCAACGGTGCTGCTAGCCACGAGAGGGTATCCATGATACCTCCAGTGCTTTTTAGATTTCATAGGGGCATTCACTGTGATTGCATCTCATTCCTCGCTTTTTCAAGCCTGTGAACACGACCTCCAGGTATGGAACTGGTTTCTACCAACAGTACTGCTTGTCTGTGTGCATACCCCTCTACCCACACCACTAGCATAGCGCTGTCACAACAGTGGACACTCCTCCGTGTTCTTACATCTCTGACGCTATACTTGAGTGCGGCGACGTCCCAGAAGCGCTTCGGAACTCCCCTGGCTTGCTATCAAACCTTCCTCATAGGCGGCCTCGTAGCCGAGGAGGAAGACCCCAAAGATGCTTATACCCCCCCCCCAAAAAAAAAAGAATGATCTCACCTCAAAACGGGAGAAGAGACTGTTTCTGCGCCGAAACTCATGATTACGATGTGTGGGCAAGTTCTTGGCATCCAATAAGTCGCTGTGTTGACGGTGGATGTGCAGCTCATTAGCAAGTTTGAGGCGGTGCGAAGGAAAAACATCGACACTAGGGTGGCCCTCTTCCAGGAGCGCTTGGATATTTCCAAGGTATTCGCTGGTCTAGGGGCGATTCACGTTGCATACACTGTGGATGGACTCATGTAACTGCCCACGCTACCGCGCCTCTTGGATTTTTATCCTCGCCGTGATCACATCACACCCCTCCGCCACTTCACGGAGAACACGGGCCAGAGCCCGGAGTAGGGTGAGACACTCAGCTGATTTCCTTTGAGCATTGAAGAAACCTTTTTTGCCCCATCTTTCCCACGCCTCTGCTAGGCAGGAGTGAAACATGCCAACAGTCACGCTCTACAGGTTCCGTAGAGCGGCCGGTGCTATCGTTTTTTTTTTCTTTTTTGAGAATTCTTTGGTTCTCAACAAAGAAAATGTGCGGGTATGGAGGTTCAACCTGTCCCTCGTAGGGATCTTATAGCATCTATACAGCTCTACGCTTGCTCTGGAGGAATCGTTTGCCCCGCCTGGTCTCTCTCGTTGGATTTCTTCCACACTTCTCTTTTATATGTTCGTGATCCTTTCGTTCCTGTAACAACAGCGCCTCTTATACAAACATCGAACGCAACCACACAGACAAACACACAGGCACACAATCGCCAAGGATACGCTTCGGGCCAGAGGGAAAGCCAAAAAAAAAAAGGAATCTCTATCACCACTCGTACTGGCAGTGACGAGCCGATGTTTCGGTGGCGTGGCCCCATGTTTCTGCATGACAGGGCATGCATAATGTTGCACCATGAAAGCACAGAAGCAACTCGCTCAGCAATCGTTTTTTTTTTCTTTAATACTCCCGTTTCTCTCCCTATGCAGCGCTCTACCTCTTCATGGACCCACCATCGCTTTTCCATATTCCCTTACTTGTTTCTGTTTCCCTAGGCCTCCACTGCTGACGCCTCGCCTAGTGGGTGCTGCCTGTCCCATTACCCCACATCAAAAAAAAAAAAGAAAACGCTCAGCGGAACTACTCCCTCGGGGCATGTGTGTGGACAACTTCTCGGCTTCATTCCCCTCCAGTTAACGCCGTCATCCTTACCGGGTTTGTGTGTGTATGTGTATGCCCTTCACGGACAGCGGTAGCGAGTAGGTCTTTTCTCATATTTTCTCTGCACGCGCGTGTTTCATTCCGTTTGTATCAGTACCTCACACGCTTCTCTCTTTCTTTTGTTCTTTCTTCGCACTCACCGTATCACTTCCGTTTCGAGCTCTCCCTGACCTCTTCGCCTTCTCCCCTCAACTGCTCAGGCTTCCATTCATTTTTTTTTTTTCCTGCTGTTCCTACTGCGGCGGTGGCCTATTCTATGTAAGAAGTGTTTGGGGATTTTTAAAAAAAAATTCTGTGGCATCTACCCCCCTCCCCTTGTGTGCTTCTTCCTGCATCCTGGAGTGGTGTGTGGCGACCTGCGATTCGTTTTGCTACTTCTACCTCCACCCCCTCCCCCATCAGCACGGAGAGGTCTGCTTTCCGCCCTTCTGCACACCGCAGCGTAGGTGCCCGCGCAGCTGTTGGGGCTGCGGGAAGGGGAAGTCAGCGGCGGGCTGAAAGTCCACTACGCTGCCCTGTTTGGGGGCCCCACAGGTTCCCCTCCTCACCACGTCCCCCTATCTGCCTCCCTCGCTCGCTGGCTCAGTCACCTGACGCGTTTGTCTTGGAGGCAGATGTTCGTAATGTCGAACTTACCCCTTTGCCCCTTTGCAGCAGAGCGGCAATCCAACAGAACGTCCACTGCCACTAACGGAACAGCCGACGGGTACGCGACTGTTCCGAGAGGGGATGCTCTGCAGATTTCTACCATGCGCCCCTTGTCGAGTAGTAGTCGTGTGTCTTGGCAGCAGCCGCAAGCACAGCTACAGGTGCAAGCACCACAGCAGAGGCCTACAGCTACACCCGCCGCAGCAATCCCCTCGTCGCAGCGCGCAGGCCACGGGCATTCCAGACAATCGAGCGGCCCCATCGCTCCGGTGGTGCCAGTGGAGGCGGCAGTCAGCAGGATATATGACGACAACAATCCCCGACGCCAATGGCAGGGGCTCGTATCTATCCAGAGACCCGCAGCTCTGCGGCGCGAGGGATCTGAGGCACCTGCAGCCGAAAACCCTCTGCAGTGTCGCCTCAGCTTACCAAGTGCTGCTATAGGCCCTGGGGCTGCAGCTGGCGCCGAAAGGGAGGAGGCTGGTGCCGTTGTTGGGTCAGTACGAAGCTTGCGCTCGAACCAGGTGAGAGGGGCAAAGGGGCTCGATCGGTTCACGACCCGGTACCGCAATGCTTACCACGATCGCAATCATAGCAGCACCAGCATCAGGTCACCTTTCACAACGCCGCAGGACACGGAGTCACGTACGCCCCCGAACACACAGCAAAGACACCAGTCTGACGCTTACCCGTATAACCCCCTCTCTCCAGCTACGGCGCCAACGCTCCATTCTGGGTCGGTGATCTCAAGCCTCCCCAGCGCAAGTGATGCTGAGGTCTTCGGTGGACGACACGGCCATCGCGACTTGCCCAGCTCCTCTACCGTGCCGTCACAGAACGACGGAGGGAGGAGAGAATTTGTTTCCTCCACTTCTCTGACTCCCGGTCGATGTCCTGCGATGATGCCAGCAGATGCTTCTTTGAGCACCATGATACCCACAACAACACCATCAACAGTGCCATCTCTCGCACCGGCAGGCAGGGGAGAGGCAGACCCTCCCGCCGAACCCGGGAGCACCGGAACACCACCTGCGGCCATCACCATTTTAATTTCTCCGCATGTAGTTCGACTCACCACGTCCCTGGATACCATTTGCCATCAACGTGGTCCCCCGGCGTCACTCATCTCTTTGTGCGATGGACGTGGTCCAAGCCTGCACTTCGATCGGGGTCTAGGAGTGGGAGCGGCGGCGGAAGCAGCTGCGACATGGTCGACCACCACCACTCCCGCATCACGCGCATCATCTCTTGGAAGTGTTTCCATGTGGGGAGAAAGACATTCCAATGTACTTCACAGCAACCAAAGGGGCCCACTGACAGTCACACAAGTGTCATACAGTGCACCAACGGCGTTGTGGCAGCTGCCTGTGTTGACAGTAGTGGGCGATGGAAATTTTACACAGCCCACCCGCTACGAGTGCCCTTCTTTGGTGTCGTCTGCAAGCACCCTTACACGGCAGCAACGATTCCCTCCGATGGGCGACAGGGATGGATGGATAGATGGTGGCAGCGGTGGAGGTAGCAGCATCACGGCAAACGTGTATCTACATCCACAGAACACATTGTCGGAGCGGCTGCTGCCCTCCGGGACGGGGAAACAGATCAGCACGGAGGGTGCAGTACGCGCCCCCTCTCGGTCCTCGTTTGGGTACGATGCCTTCTCGTGGGGAAAAGAAAAGGATGTTGTGGGGACCCCTCCGAGGGATTTGGGACGCACACCTTGCGCTGCCCACAACAACACTTTCCGCAAAAGTATGCAACACTCGAATGACGACCCCTTTGCTGCGAGTCTGCTTCCTGTGCTGGCAAGGAAACAAACCGCCTCGTATGCTCAGATGCAGCTCGCAAACCACACCGCAGACGCGCAGGAGAAGGCAGCACACGTCGTCCTCGGTGGCGGCTCCGCCACGAGCGAGCTGACGGTGCCTCACCATGTGTCACAGGCGTATGCGCTGTCGCGCCAGATCCGGAGCTCTACGCTTTCTCTTTCTCTTGGCAATGAGGAAAAGCGGTCACAGTCGCTCTCTCAGACGTGCAGCGACAGCAACCATTTGTCGGACAATGGAGTCGGCGGCCCTCCGAGCGCCTTCGCCCAGATGGCCAGATACAGTTTTTCCTCTAACCGAGAGATGTCTCTGATGTCGCAGCCGCCAGGGTGTCAGCAGATGTTGCCACTTCCCCCACCGGGACGCACCGATGCCGAGAGCACCGTTGGCAGTCCTCGGAACTGCTTCAATCACAACGATGTGGTTCATCCGCACTCGCTCTCAGAGGAGGGCCAGTCCGTTGGTGCAGACGCGAGTTCTGATCTCCATCACTACAGAAAGGATGGGCGTGGAGGGACGGAGGGCGAAGATCGTTTTGCTTCACCGCATCCTGCCACCGTCACAGAGTCGAGCCTCACACACATGGGGTGCAGCGACTCCACTTACCACGCGGAGAGGACACCGTTGCCCCCGCCAGCCAAACGCCTTCGTCTTCCTGTCGCACAGGAGGGGGTGGTGTTGCTGAACCATGTACAACATGCGCAACCGCAGGGAGAGCTGTACCGGCTGCTCTGCCTACACCACCGCGAGCCGATGAATCGCTTCCCTCGAGCGTTTCGTGGACCGCCACTAGCCGTGAGGTTGGCGAGCGGTGCTGAGGGTGGCGTCCTCCTTGAGGAACGCTGGAATGGAAGTGGGTGGGGAAGCTACAACAACGCCCCCAGCAGGGCCGGCAGCACTGGCCCCGAGGACACAGCAGTGACTTCAGAGCTGCTTTCACTGACGCTTCCTCATCACAACCGCGGCCGTCACCACCACCACTCCGCTTTGAATGCCACCCCCGTCGCTAGCGATGCGTCCACAGTAGAGGTCAATGCAACCCACCCACACGAGCTGTACACCCGCCTTTTGAGGAACTCCGTCTGTGAGGTCGAGGTGGTTCACCCGAATCCAACGGACTCCACCAAAGCGTCGCCTGCACAATCGTCAAGTCTCCTCTCCGTTCCTCAGCACCACCATCAAGCAGGCGGCGTTTGCGTTCGTTATCTCGGTCCATTATTGGGTGCCGTGGTGCGTGGCAGTGATTCGATCTCTGAGGTGGCGCCAGATGGCAGAGGTCGCGTCGTGCCTCCGCTTTCATGCAGCACGGCGAAGGTGGTGGCGAACGGCTTCTACAGTGACGCGTTACGCCAAAGCCAAGCTCAGCAGAAAGAGCTGCAGCAGAACAAAGCGGTCGAGGAGTATGGAGAGGCGTCTTATTACGACGCTAGAGGGGAGGGGGGGAGGGAGGGGTGATGTGCAACCCTCCCTCCCCTACCGCCGGATGCACGTCTTGTGTCATTGTTTTTCCATGTTGGGCATCTGTTCGAAGCGATTATATGTGCATATATATATATATCTATATATATATATATATATATATATATATGCACATATGTTTCCGTTTATCCTTTCCCCATCATGTCTGTCCCGTGGCGTGTGTGGAGGAGTGTATCTTGGTGTGCGGTGCTGTCGATGGAACATCGCTACCGCTCCCCTCCCCCTCCCGTGATCGCTGACTTATAGGCCGTAAAAAAAGGGTCTCGAGACGTTTACAATATATACGTTTATTTATTTATTTATATATTTATTTATTATTATATATGTTATCTAGGGCGTCTGCCATGAAAGCACGCGAATTTGAACTTATCGGGTGGGCGTAGTGGGACAAATTATGATATCGGGCCCCCTCGCAAAACGAAGGGAGTAGCGTCTCATCTTTCTACGGGATAGATATATTTTTTTAAAAAAAGAAAAGAACATCCGTCGGAGCATGTTCTCCGGTTCCGCCTTTTTTAAAAATTACTTTTCATTTTCTCGTTCCTCTTTCACCTCTGATCGATGCGTACGAACACAAGTCGTACGCGTTCAGCCATCCTCTGCAATTAATATGTTTTTTTCTGTTTTTGTTTTTATTCTCGACTCCCTTTGCTGCTGGATAAAGTTAGTAGAGAGTTGGATGAACAAGAATACCGCTGTCATCCCAAGGAATAGTGTAGCGCTCTCCTCCCATCCTCCATCCACCCTGCCCCCACCCCCACCTCGCCTCCCATCTAACAATCGCCGGCATTTTTTTTTTTGCTTCCTGTGTCTGTGTTAGGATGGGGGGGGGGGGATAAATGCATTGTGACGTTAGTTCTCTGAATATTTCCTCTCGTTTCTACCTCATTTATATTTTGTTTTTTGTCGTTTTTAGTGAGTTGTCTCTGTGTGCTTCATCCCTTTTTTGTTGTTGTTGCGTTTTTTTTTAAGCTCTTCATGCTTTGCTCCCCCCCACCACCACCACCATCACCACCCTCTTTTCTCTCCGATTTTCATAACACACATACACCTTATTTATTTATTTTTATCGCGTATTCTTTCTCTTCCCCCCAACTACCACACACACCCACACACTCCCTGCTGACGCTTCTTGGACGTGTTTTTCCTCTCGGGGACGGAAAATAATAATAATAAAAAATCCGTCGATCTGATGTGTGCCCTCATCCTCCCTTCTTCCGATTTTCCCCTTTGCGCATTTGTTTCTGTTCTTGTTTTTTTTTTCTTTTCCTCTCTTTTCCAGGGAACTCAGTTTTCTGATGTGCATTTTTTTTTTTTTGAGTGTCAGTGACTGAGGGCATTCTATTATATATGTATATTTTTCCTTTCTCTTCCCTCTCCACCTTCCTCCGTCATCCGTGCCGTTTTATGTTTCGTGTTGTGTACATCTTACAGGTCTGCTCCGCTCCTTCCCGCGTCTTTTGAGGGAAAACCAACAACAACAAAGGAAACACTGTATTTTTTTTTTTTTTAGGTGTAAGATACCTTGTGTTTTGGGTTTGTGTTTTGTGTTTTGGGTGTGGAGGTCTGCAAAGGGAACATTTTCTAGGGTAGTGGTTTCATTCCCTTTTTTTTTTTCCTTTGCTCTTGATTATACTCTGCACTATCTCTCCCCCCCCTTCTATCCTGCTGCCCCAGTTGACACACCGCTCCCTTTATTTATGTATTTTTTTTACTTGGGTGTCGTTGTTCACTCAATGAGGTGGATTGTGTGTCTGCTTCACGGCAACAGATTGAAATGTATGCACCCCTCCTTTCCTCCTCCAACCGCACACACAAGTACAAATAGATGCATACATGCAGGCACACGCGTCATTGCTCTCCATCTGCGGCGATTTATGTTAAGCTCTTTTCTTTTCCGAGAAGTGGTGATCATGGCAGGAGCGGGGAGGAGAGAGTCTCCTCTCCCCTGTCCTTCCCTCCTCTCCTGGGCAAAAATCGGGTAGTTTTCCCTGAATGTTATGCACACCCCTCTCGGATGGTTTGAGAAAGTAGGCATACACAAAACACCAACACCCTCCCCCCCCCAAAAAAAAAACATATATATATATATATATATAATATAGTTTTGTTAGGTGTGCAAGTAGAAAATGTAGGGTCGGTCATGTTCCCACCGCTCCACTGGCTACGCTGTCGACCCTCCCCTCCCCTCCTCTCCCCCTTCCTCTTCTTCATTTCTTCTTACCCCTGAGCAGGAAACGAAGGGATGCTCACATTAAACAAGCGTCTCGCAGCTGCCGGCACCATCTGTAGCTTCTGGGTGGGAGTCGCGGCAACGCTGGGCGGCGTCCTGTTATCACTTCTAGTGGGCCTTTGTGTACGCCGCTGCCTTTGCCGTCCTAGGTGGAACAAAGAACACGGTGCAGGCGATATCGACAACGATGCAGCCGATGTTGTGTGTGATGTAGATAGAAATCAGGCGCTGCTGGGTCGGAGAATAGAAAAAAAAGATGAGCGCCAACCGAAATTGGGCACAGATGATGCAACAGCCTTTCTTTCCCGAATGAAAAAAGGCGCAACGCCTGCACAAATTGATCGTCTTTTAGCGAGCCAGTGTTGTGAATCTCAAACGCTATCACCTCAAGGTAGCTCGAAAGACCCAGGGTTGGGCACCGTGCACGAACGTGCACCGCTTCTTGGTGCAGCACAGCTGTACGGAACAGCCGCAACACCTCTACACGCCAAAGGCCTCGCAGGCAAAGCTGCTGCGTCTTGCTCTTCCACCCAATGTTCGTTTCTCAACTGGAATGAGGGACTGTCATGCGCTCCGGAAAGTGTGAACCTCGCTGTCCTGCATGTCAGGAGTCATGAAGTGGTTTCCACTGCGTCCGACATGCGGCCTCCGTCAGCGGCACCACTTACGCCCCCCTCGGCCTTCGCTCCGGCGAGTATCTCGTTAGTAGACAATCCTTTTCAAAGGTCGCTGAGTTCCAGCAACGCACCAGATACTGCTGCAGAAAAACGCAGTTTATCAACGCTGCGTTTGCCTAATTTGCAGGGGGAAAACAATAGGCCCAATGACGTCGAACGCACCTCCACCGACTCTTGCACGACCGTAGCGAGAGCTGTATCTCTAGCCACCTCTTTCCCAGAAACCGAGGATGGAGGTGGGGGTGATGCAACAACGGAGGATTTTGATTTACATCCTCAGGTGATATCCTCGGATTTGCAGCGAGCTCAACGAGAGCTACGCGAGGCGCTCGAGTCAACGGAACGCTTAAAGGTGGAGAAGGCGCACATCGTTAAAGAAATTAGCGATCTGGAGCTCTACAAGGGAACTCTTGATGACATTATTGCCTTCACTCTTAGAGAAATCGAGGAAGCTACTGTCGGTGTGGAAGAGGCAGAAAAAAGGTTGACGAGCAAAGCCACATCTGCTCAGGAAAAGCTCGAAGTGATGCAAGCAAATCTGCTCTCTAGAGTCGGCTCCTGACAGTCCTCATCTTTTAGCTTGTATTTCTGCTATCCCCACGTATACTTTGAGGCCATTTTTTTTTTTTTCTACTCCATTGCAAACATATTTGTACCAGTATCCTCTCTCCCCAAAAAAAGCAAAAAAAAAAAGCAAGCATACAAATGTAATTTTTTTTTTTTGGGGGGGGGGGCTGTAGGACTGGG
>CM007315.1:843515-873281 GCA_000333855.2 Endotrypanum monterogeii | reverse complement strand
TTAGTACCTAACGTATACCTACTACTAACCCGAAAAAAGACGTAAAAAAAAAGTACAAGTACGTATACGTAAGTGGTAAGTTTTTTTTGGGGGGGGGGCTGTAGGACTGGGAGGTGGAGTGAGCACTTGTGAATGTTATTACCCCCCCCCCCCTCTCCCGTCCCTCCTCTCTCTCCCTCTCCCACCCTGACAGGCACAGTGCCGAGCTCGCCCACCTCCTTCCACCCCCTGTTTGCAACCCACTTTCGGTTTCCTGCCGCGTATAGATCCCACTTCACTGTTTTTTTTTTTTGTCTTTTGTATTTGAACAAAAAAAATTGAAATGTACATCGATATCTGCTCCTTTTCTTTTTTCTACTTTCTATCCTCTTTTTTTTTTCCTTGTAGTTGTCTATAAGTCTCGTGCTTAGACTGAAGAAAGAAAATGGGAATGATGTCGTCTACTGCTTGTCAGAGTGTTGGCCCCACGCGCCTTCTCTCCTCATCACCCTCCTAACCTTCGCCCTTATTATTTACTCGATGGAGGATACCACGATCTGCCTCTTTTTTTTATTTTCGTCCTTCTTCGCAGCCAATGCCGCCGTCTTCACGTGTCGTTGCCGCTCCTCTGCGATGCCCCCCTCCCCACCTGACCAGGGGATAATAAGAATAATAAAAATAATTCTTGATTTGTCAATACCGGGGGAGACTATGTGGATCGTATGGATCTATATTTAAAAAAAAACGCCTCACGTTTGCAACGGCACTTGATATGTTGACTGTAAGTTGCTCTTGGGGATGTCAGGTACTGTTTCGGATGAAGGATTGTTTCTTCGGATGGGATGAGCACCTCTCTATTACCTTCACAAACACATACACCGTTTGTGAAATGAGAGGGGTCAGTGGACAACTCTTTATGTATCAACAGCCATCCTTCAGGTCTCTGATTTCTTCCTTGGCGACTTCTCCGGTACGTCGATGCGACAGAATTCGTTTCAATGTCATACACGCAAACCGGTATGTTTTTTTTCCCCCAAGCGGGGGAACTGTCAGGATCTGCTGCACTGTCTCATTTTTCCTTGCCGTGTCCGGAAGACGGTGCGGTGGCCGAGTAGTGACGTAAAGAGAACATTGTTGCAACGGCTCACGTGTTCCTTGACGATTATATCATACCCGTGTGTCCCCCCCCCTCCCTCCTGCTGGTGCCCGCCATGATGCGGCTTTACAGAAAGGAATGCATGTGCTTTGCCAAAAGCAACAGCGAAAAAAAAAAAGAAGTAACATCAGGCCTGCATTTTATCCACATACCCGCACGTCTCCCCGTGCCATGGCGACAATGTGCCCAGTGAGATGATAACCCTTTTCAGCGAAGAGTGCACCGCCGTCTTTTCTTCCGAACGTACGAAGGAGCCGAGAAAGGGACTGAGGTCACGGCTTCACTATAGCTCTTACTTGTGCAGCAGCGTTGAAGAAAATAGTGGATTGTGCCAGTCCTAGGAATAAAGTTTTTTTTTTTTAGTTACCCCCCCACCACCACCACCAGTTGTGTTGCAGCTAACCTACTCCCAACAATAATTTCTCTCTGTGTGTGTGTGTGTGTGTCGCGTGTGTGTGTCTACTATATGAAGTTCGACTGTTTTTTTTTTCCATCCGTGAGCGGACCACCCTCCTCATTACATCTCTGTTTTCTCTTCTTTCCCAATCGCTTGGTGATACGCGCCCTCTGCCGCCCTTCGCCTTTGCTCATGGCGGTGCACCTCTTGGTTAATATTTCCCCGCGTACCACTCCCTACTCCCCATTAGATCTGACTAGCTGCGTGCTTAGGTGCAGTGCTGCCCTCCCCTCCCCTCCTCTGTATATCAGAGATGGAAAAAACTCTTCCAGGGGTGCCAAGCAGAAGAGGGAGGGGGGGAGAATAGTCTTTGTCCAAAGACTTTGGTCGTGCGTGTGCTTCGCTGTGAACCGGTGTGGGGTAATGCTTCTGTGTGCATAAATATATATATATATATATATATATATACAGAGAGAGAGCCACACACACACACGCAATCCGGCACATACCTTCACACGGGCTGAAGCAGGAAACCCGGAAAACTATAGCCATCAAACATTTCTCGTTTTAATATATCGCGTCCCTCTTGTCTCTCATCATCTGTACATACGTACATCAATATATATATATATATATATATATGTATATATACATATAATTTCCCTGGGCGGTCAGCACGCTTGTTTTTCGCCTGCTCGAACCTCAACATCCAGTCTCCTCTTTTCTGCCTTTTTGCATCTAGTAGCCCCAGCGATCCCCCCCTTTCGACCTCCCTTTCTCATACACACGCACGGGCTCATCGGCTATATGAAGCCCAACTTCTTCAACAACTCGGAGCTCATGCTCCTCCGCAAAGATGGAACCGCTGTCCGCGCCGTCGATGTTCTCGAGAAGGTCGACTACGTTCTTGTCTATTTCTCTGCTCACTGGTGCCCACCGTGTCGCTCCTTCACACCGGTGCTGAAGAATTTTTACGACACTCACCACGCGAAGAAGAACTTTGAGATCATATTTTTATCGCGGGATAAGTCGTCCGATGAGATGATGAGCTATTTCCGAGAGTCCCACGGGGATTACTACTGCCTGCCGTACGCCGACGCCACGTCGATGGCACGTGTGTGGGGTGAAACATATCTCCTTCGGTCGATTCCCACGCTTCTCGTATTCGAAAACTCAGCCCCTCGCAAATTAATTGCGCGATGTGGACGTGACATGGTCGTGAAGGATCCCTCCGCGGAGGCCTTCCCTTGGCCCAACGCAGACGAGATGCAGTCGAGTATGACCTCCATCGTTGCCTACATCCGCAACGCAGTGATTGCTCTGGCCGTCGTATATGTCCTGTACTCGCTGATGGTTCGTAGCACGTGATACTCTATCCGCCGTCACCCTTTTGCAGGGCGTAAGAGGTATTTGTGCCTCCACCCACGAACCCTCCCCCCCTCCAAACACCGTCGACGACGACGTTGCGTGCACACTACACATCCCCCGCGCTCGTGAGTCGCAACAAACTCCCTTTCTGTTCATTTATAATTGTTTCATGTGAGGGATAAAATTTATGAAAATGTGTTGTAGATATATTGTTAGTGATTGCGGTGGTGAGGTGGGGAATGGGAGAGGAGATCAAGAGGAGTATATTTGCTCGTAAATTTATCAGGTACGCTGCCTTGCCTTGTCTTGCCTCCCCCTCCCTCCCCCCCTCCCCTCCCCTCCCCTTCCGTCCAGTCTTTTTTTTTTTTATCTGTAGGGGAGAGAAAATGACTTGATTGATTTATTCTCAACCACGCTCCTTGATAATTTTTTGCTGCCCTCCACCCCCGCCGCATACATACATACATACATTGTTTCTTTTGGCGGTGAGCATCTCATCGTGAATTCGTATCGACTATTGCCCTTATCATCCCTAAATGAATAGCAATACCCACTTGTTGGATGTCACATGTCTCTGATTCTCTCCTTTGCTGGAGGAGAGCAATAGAAGGGACTGTTGCCTCTGTGTGTGTGTAAACCTCTGGTCTTTATCAGACCAGCTGCAAGCATCGGCATTCTTTTTTTTATTATTATTCAGGGGAGGGCCATATCGCACCGAAAGGGGGGAGAGCCGACGGTGTCTTGTTCTCACCTCATCCACCCGTGGCTGTCTCGACCCAAGCAATCACGATCAAGACACACGGAGAGCGCGTAGCCGCGCGTACAGGCGTGAGGGGGATAGGGTACGACCGAGTGCACCCTAGAGAACATTGCTATCGACAAGCCCCGCTATTCTCTGTAACGATTCCGAACCCAAGTGTGTAGGATGCCCCCGTTGAACACGTGAGGAGGTCTCCCTCTTCGCGAGTGATGCATCACACTCCTCACGTTACTGAGAATTCCGGTCCTTCTCCCCCCCTCCCCCCCCACTCTCTCTTACAGGGTGCCCTCCAGCAGCAGCGGCAGTAGTATGGGTGCGCTCCTGAGATCAGCAAAAAAAAAAAACAGGGAAAATGGATAACTTTTGCTAATACCACCGTGTAATTGACACCTACACGATCGTTACGGAGGGGTGGGTAGAGACGTGATGGTGACGTGAAAGAAACTGGCGGAACATCCTCGTGAGGATCAAGCGCCAGGGGGGGGGGGGCGGTTGCACCCTGAGGAGCAGAAGCAGGTCATACTGTAGGTCCTCTCCGTATGAGCAACGACGACCCTCTGCCACAGTTGTTCGGTAGGCAATGCCTTACTAGCTCTCAGACCACCTACAGTGCACTACTTCCATCCCTGGACACTGCTTCACACACACATACCCTTCCCGTATGCCGGACAACTCCTGCTTCAGCTCGTGTGAAGAGCAGGGTGTCGGTGTAACTAGTTTGTCTCCCACCAGGACTTCTCCACGTTGCGGTAGGCAGTACAGACCACTCCCGAAGGGACATGCCGCACTGAGGTTAACATGCAGAGGGGGGAGGGATTGTTAGATGATTGGTTGCAGGGTGGGCTGGGACAGTGCTCGAAGCTGATGTGCTTCCTCCGGCGACAAAGCTGGAGGAGCTGCAACCGGGGTGAGACAGGCACTGCCTGGGCACCACGCGACAGGGCTACAACTGGTGGGGAGGAGGAGAACGATGGTGACCCGAAGGTGCTGTTGGGCTCGTGATATATCGAAATACATTCACTTTGGAGGAGAGGAACACTGCCTGACCCCCGCCTCATCACCGCTAATATATATATATCTGCTTTTCTCCGACTCCGTGTATTTGGAAATAGAAATTGTGGATGTGAGTTGAGGCTCGAGTGGTGGTCTTACCTCCGCTTCACTGTTATAAGACGCTTTCCAATATTGCCCTTTTTAAAAAATGCATCTGTATCCTTTCTGCTTCTTTTTTCCTTTTTTTTTCTCGATTTTTTCCGCGCGTCAACAGTAACAACTCACGCAAGCATTCACATGCACAGGGGCGTCGCTTTCTTATTTTGGTTATCGGAGACTCCGTGCGTCTTTTCCCTATCTCCGCATACATCTCCGCATCACATAAAGTTACTCCACTGAAGTACCGTACGTGGACGCCGTGTGCCTTTCCCGTACTCTTTTTTTTTTTTCGCTGTTTCACTGTGTGTTTCCCTTCCATCTCTTCCGAGAGCTGCTTTCCTTGAGTTAGTGTACTGGGCTGAAATAGTTGTCGAGCTCATTGGCCAGTCTGTGGTGGCCGCCACCACCACCACCCCTCCTCCTCCTCCTCCTGCTCCTCAGCCCACATAATCTGATGACAGGGTCTTTTGGTAGCGCATCATCGCTTTCTTGATATCCTTCCTCAACACATTCTTGTCCCCCAGACGCGGATACCGTGAGAATGAGCTCAACCAACAAAGCTATTTTTACCTACCTTCTAGTTACCTTAGCGGTGGTGGGCGTCATCGCGTGCATCATTTTTTTAGTGGTTCTGACGCGCCGTGTCCTCCGCCGACGATCGTCCTACGCGTATGCCCAAGCGGAGAATGTAACATTCCAGGTTGAGGGAGAGTTCGGGGCTATGACGCATCGTGCGCCAGCGGTCGCGAACAGAGGTGGCAACAGCGCCATCACCGATGGGCCCACGCACAACAACAGCACAAGCACCCAAAATGCGAGTATTAATCGGCGTGACAACTACGCCGATCGAGATGCTATCGACTACTGCCGAGACGGCAACGGCAACTATTGGGAGCTCGATGGAGGTGTGCGACCGGCATCCCCGAACGCGGAGCGGGTAGAGGGTGTGCCCATCGAGACCCGTGTGCGTCCGCGACGCCATCTGCCGCGTGTTCCCATCGTTGTACATCACGGCGATCGGGAAGTGCACCTTGATTTCCGCGGAGTCGACCGTGTGCCCCAAGCTGGCCCTCCACCACTCACGCTGGAGGAAAAACAGCGACTGGAGGATGAGAAGAATCGGGTAGCGTCACCTGAATTTTATGGCCGTGCGGAGTATGAGTTCCGGCGAGCCTCCAACAGGAACACCCCCACCTTGCACCTCAGCCCCTATTTGCTCCAGGAGCTGCAGCGTCAGTACAGCGCAGCGTCGGCATCAGCCCGCTCCATGACGCACCACGCAAGCGATGCCAGCGTGGGAAGCATGAGCCTCCGCCCTGGGTCACCGGCTGGGTCAGCAAGGCGTGCACGGCACTATCGTCAAGGTATTAACCCTAGCAGCTTTAGCTTGGCTAATGGAAGCACCGGCAGTCTACAGATTTTTCAACGGCCCAATCCATTGCTGACGCGCAACGAAGCTGACAGCAGTACGAGCCCTAAGCAGCCCCCAAAACAGCGGAATTCTTCTTTCCCGGCTCTCCGTAACCGCCTTGACGATCTCGAGAGCACCTCCGATGATTTTGAGGATGCTTCACTGCACCTCAGTCCCTTCCAGGCACGTCGCGAGCAGCTGCAGGACTTCTTGATGCGGCAGGAGCAGCAGGCGCAGGGTCGGTTGTCTCCCATGTCCCCGCCTGGCCATGTGGGCGGCTTTGACCAAACAAGTCTCCTCAGTATTTCTCCCGTCTTCATCGACCACCCAGGGAGCACTGGGGCATCCGTAGCGAGCGGTAACCCGGGTGGATTTGATGGCGCGCGTGTCACCCCAGGCTCTGTAACACCCCTAGAGGATGCAAGATTGTCGCCGTCCTTGTCCTGCAATGCTACCGGGGTCGCTGGCTCACTGACACTTAATACCCCAATTCACAGCATTCGGTCTCGGCGCGCCACGTCAGCCAACGCGGGTGTTGCGGGACCGAAACTTGTCACATCCACTTCGCACATGGACTTATCAGCACCGGTCCTCGGCGCTGACACCGCGCGCGCAGGGTCCGGTGGAAGCGTGCATAGCAGCGGAAGGCCAGCCTACTCTGGTTTGCCGGCCAAAGCAGAGTATACCACCACGCACCCCCGCGTGTCCACATCGGGTTCTGGCAAGAGTGGTCTCCGCAAGCTAGTCACACAGCCCGGTGGCTGGAATATGCTCACCCCACAACTGAATCAGTGGAGCAGCGGCCTGCGCTCGCCCTTCTCGCTGCCCAGTAATGACCCAGTGACCGCATCCGACTCACGGAGTTCAGTGAGCAGAAAAATAGGGTCCGCGAGCGTGGTGTCCCCTCCCAGGCACGGCAGCACAGAGAACAACAGCGAGTTTGCTTGACGGTCAGCAGCAAAGGAGAAGGGGAAATGAACTCCTCACTTCTAAGACCAATAAAAAAAAACAAAAAAAAACACACGGAGAGTGTCTACGCAAGCAGCGCAGCAATCTATTAGTATTACTGTTATTAATGTTATCAATTGTTGTTATCACTGCTGTTCGTGGCGGTGGTGAATATTTGGAACTTTGATTGGATTATCTTTGTCACTGCCAGAGCGATAGAGACGGGCGCGCAAAACCCTGAGTAAGACGTATGGTCAGCGCGCCTCACTCTCCCGTGTGTCTGTTAGTGGGTGTGTGTGGGGGGGAGGTGGGGGAGGGAGGAGGGATAGTTGGTCAATGAATCTGCGATTGGCCCCGAATATGGGCACCCCTTATTTATTTATTTTCTTCTCAACACCTCTCGCTGTTACGTGTGTATATTCGAGTTTCTTCTCGACAAGCAGCCGTGCAGAGGGGTAGTCCGCTGTGTGATTACAAAGCCAAGGAGAGGTGGGTGCGTGGGTGGAGAAACGAGGAGTCTCAGAGCCTCGCCTTGACGGCGCAGAGGCGGAGGCGGATGATAGGCCACTTTGAGAGTGTTGTGGAGGTATATATGGGGTGAGGGGAATGAATAGTGGGGCAAGGAAAGAGAGCCTATCTCCCCTTCGTTGTGGATTGTTTTTTTTTTTTTACCTTATGTAGATGCTATCCTTCTACGTGGTCTACCTACCGACTTTAGGTCACGGTGCATATCCTCCTTTTCCCCTTCATCGTCGACGCTGTGTGTGCGTGGGTTGGGTGTCCTTTGTGCAACAACGACCGTCTGTGGACGCCTCCCCTTGCGCGATGCTTCTCTTGTATCTTGCCTGGCACGTGCTATCACACGCCGTGCCCCCTATCCTCATCGATAACGAGTACACACACCCAACGGTTCCCCCCCACTCCCCCCGCTCCAGGAAACAGTTCCACCCAACCAACCCCCCTTTCTGCACACTGACTCACCCAGTCATTCCTTTCCATTGAGAGGTGAAGGGAGAGGAGGCTTGTTGGCCCAGAAAAGCTGCTCCACATACACTCGCATATAAATAATATATATATATATATATATATAATAAACGATTGCTCTCCGTAGGTTATATACGGTGTTTCTTTTTTCATGTTTCTTTTTTCTGATGATGACTGCCAAAGCCTAAGCACAGTGTTGGACGCTTCCCATTTCCCGGTTTCGGACATTCCGCGACTTTCAAAACGGGAGAGGGAGACGGGGGGTAGAAAAAGGAAGAGGAGGCGGCAAACGCATTACTGCAAGCAATAAAAAGACAAAATGAAAAGCAAAAAGAAAGGCGACGTCAAAGAATTGATGCACTGCGCACCTCCCCCTCCCCTCAAAGAAAGCATACACATACATACATACAACATGCACAGGCTCGATATATCGTAGGTTGCACAGTGTGCCTCGCATATTCGTTCGATGAGTCTTTATGTCTCTCTCTACAATATATATATATATATATATATATTATTTGTGTATGTGTGTGATCGCATGTTCTATACAATGCAAAGAACGATTCCCTGCCTGCTTGCCTCTCTTTTCCCATGTTTCTTCTTTTGCGATGGACAATGCGTAGTCAAATTTAAGACTTTGCTTTTTTTTTTTTGGAGGGATTTTTTTTTTCCGTAATTATTTGTGTGTATATTTTTGTATTTTTTTTTTTTTAGTTTTCCACTTCGCATTCATACCTCAGCAACATTAGTGGCTTACACTCCCAACAAAATCTACGAAAATCCTTGTCCTCTCCTCGACTGCAACGGTGGCTCACACAGACACGTATACACAGACGTTGGTGCGCCTTCTTTTTTTTTCTCTGCCGTTGCTCATTGTCTACTCTACGCAGCCGACTTCCACAGTTCGAGGCGCTCGCTTATTATTATTATTCCCCTTAGCTCTCTCTCTCCATCCGTGCAAAGACCTCTGTGAGAGTTTGCAGAGATCTTCTAGGGGTAACTCGTAGGACAGTATCTCAAATGGTATACAGCGAGCGAGCGAGCAAGTGTGCGCGTGGGTAGGTGAACTTCCCTTCAGTACTTCTCTCTTACTGCAACCTGTCGCTGTGCATCCCCCCCCCCTCCCCTCCCTCCACCTTCACTATCGCACCCGCAATGGGTCTGTCTGCCAACAGCGCGGCCATCCTTCTTATTGCCTCCGCTGTCGCGTTGGGCTTTGGTGTCGCCATTGCTGTATTTTGCTTAATGGCCTTCGGCTTCTGTGGATGCTCTCGCAGCGGCCTGGTCGATGGACACCACCACCGGCGTCGTGGACGCTTTGGCTCGAGAGAGAGGGAATCAACAACCGGCGATGAAGCGGGCAGCGAGGAGCGGGGGTGCAAGGGCATTCCGCTGAACTCGAGACCCCCGCGCCTGACGCCTGAGCAGGTGATCCTGCGCGAGAAGGCTATGGAAAAGTATAGGCGCCGCCAGGCTCGCCAGGAGCGCCGCCGTGAGCGCCAAGCTGCCCGTGAGGCCCAAATGTTGAATGCGCGCGAGGGCGGTGGGAAATACACTGCGAGCGTAAACGATTTTGACGATAACACTTCTGTGAGCAGCCGCACCACGCTGACGTCTGCAGCAACAACGGTTCGGACGGCGTCAACTGTAGCCTATGGGCGCAGCACCTACCTCCCACCTCCCCCTGCTGTTTGTGAAGTGCAAATAGATGCACACGACGAGGACGATGAGCTGCGCAGTGCGTACAGCGGTGACTCCCGACGCAGCTCTCGTTCTGCACGCAGTCGCAACAGCGAGGGGACCATCGCCTCCATCAAGTCCTACCTTCGTCGCCGCCAGCGTCAGCGGCTGCGTCGCCGCGAAAAGCAGCCGCAAATGGAAATGTTTAATCAATGGGCAGAGGAGCAGATGGCAACATCCTCGGAGCTGTCCCTCTCGTCCATATCCTCTACTTCGTTGAGGGAAGAAAACACGACGGGTAGAAATGCTCGATACGGCACTGAGACCATGTTGGGTGGTCAGAGTCTTGATCTTTCTACGCAGCAAAAGCGCCGAATGAGTGTGGCCAGCTCAGAGCCTCGCCCCCCGGAGAAGGTGCTCGCGGTGAACTGTGTAGCGCACGCGGCTCTCCAAGGCAGCAAGTCCAGCTATTCGGACCGCCCCTGCGTGGGCAATGACAATAACAGAGCATCCCACTCGATCATGATCCACGAAGTCGAAGATGAACGCAAGGAAATCCAATCAGGCTATAGTGAGTACTGTGAAACCGCAGCAAACTTGTGCACGCCGCACACGGTGGCGGCAAAGGGCTCTGGGTGTAATACCGATGACTTCGGTGCATCTCGTGTCGGCGGTGAGAAACACGTCGGCCCTATGAGGTCTCCACACCAGAAGCGGACGTGGAAAGATGTCGAGCAAAGCGTTGCTCTAAGCGGGTTTTTCAGTAACGCCATCAATACAAGTTGCGTTGCTGGTGCTGAAATGCTACCCCTCTCGCAGTGCACTATGAAGGCGTTCTCGGATCCCCTCCATCGCGTCACGGGGGAGCTGACGAAGAAATCTTTCGACTCTCATGAACCTATCTTGCGAGAGTGAGGAGTGTTTTTTTTTTTTCTTATCTGTGGTAAATGTGGGGCAAATGCTGTGGCCGATTGTTTTCTTGGGGGTCTTTTTTTTTCCCTTCCTCTAGACGCTGTGTATATGTTCTGTTATCCCTTTTTTTTTTTAATCCCCTGTGTGGTAGCAGAAATGTTTTCCCACTAGCGTCCCCCACATGATCCCTCCCTCTTCACCTACTAACCGAGGATCCGAGTGGCCACACAAAGATCGACTGGTGTTGTTCCAAGGAAACTCGCTAATGTAGTAGTTCTCTTCCCAGCTCACCACGAGCTGTGTGACTCACATAGTGGCAACCACACCCACGCCAGGGAGAAGGTGCACGAGATTCACGAAACAACAGAAGGTAACTCCAGTCCAGACGGAAAAAGGGGCTGTCTCCCACCCTCCCCCCCCCACCACACACACACATATATATATATATATACGCCCTATCTTCCAGTTCATCACCGGGGATGGCGTTGCGGTACCAAAAAAAAAAGGCTCCTTTTGCACGGAGCAGCAGTGAAAGATCAGTCGCCGAAGGAAAGCATGCGTACTGACAAGCCTCAGGATGTGCACATCTGCGGTGTACACTACATTTGCTACGTCTGACCAGCACATGGGAACTGGCAGGTGGCCAGATGTCGGGTGCATGGTGAGAGCACGTGAGAGAGTGCCATCAAGGTTTTCCCACTGTAATCGGTGGTAACCTCAGCATCATCTCACGGAATACAGTGACTTGATCCAAGGGTGTTCCTCTGTGTGTGTGTGTGTGTGTGTGTGTGTGTGTGTGTGTGTGCGTGCGTGTGTGGGGGGGGGGACGAGGAAGGGGGGAGGGCCTGAGAAATCTCTTTTCTGAGGCTTGCCAACGTACGCTTCGAGCAAAACACTGCAATGTGAGCTCGCGGGAGTCACGGCCACTGGCAACCAAGATAAGGTGTCAAGTGCTTCGTGAGCAGCGCTTTTTAGATAAAAAGTAAAACGTTGGTGGGCGGTTCGTGTAGACAAGGAGAACCCCATTAGGCTTACGCTCCGATTTCCGAGGGAGTGGGTGTTGGACAACTGAGGCTTTAAAGTGCTGCGGGCTGCTGATGGACGCGGTTTTCTGGAAAGTGCTTTTGAGCGCAGCAGCGAAAATTTAAAAAATATCTATGAGAGATGAAAGGGGGCGGCGGGTCGCACAACAGATAGAATCTGATCTTTTTTTTTTTGCTCGAGATCGTTCACAGATCTGCAGAAAGTGGGTGGGGGGAGGGTTTCCCTCTTCCTTTCTGAGATGTTTTTTTATTTTTGTCTTGCCGATCGTGTGCTTCATTGTGTGTTTGTGTGTATTTCTTGAATTATCTCCGTCGCGCTACCCTGCGGTTCACAACTGTTTGTGGACAGATCATCTCTCTATTTAAGAAAAAAAATTACATTTAAAGGAGCTGAGCTTTATTTTATCCTCTGTGCATGCAGCCGACTCCATCAATGACGGCCGATCCGCTTGAGCGGAAGCTGCGTGGTGGAGCAAAGGCTCTAAAGAAGTGTGAATGTTTGTAGCGTACGCGTGCTGCCTTAGTTTGACCTTGCTGATTAAGCCCGCGGCCGAGTGCACGTGGTGTCTTCTACCCCCCCCCCCTCTTTTGGAGGTAGTCGCTTTTTTCGGTTTATTATTTGCTTCTGCCCACCCTCGACAATCCACTACCACCGTCGTCATCGCTATTCTTTGCACTGGACACATCAGTCCTTCGTTGGGGTGGTTGTGTGTCATTTTTTTTTCCCAGTTCTGTTCTGTCGTGATGGCGCAGGTGATCAATGGGTGCATAGTACACCTCGCTCAGCTCACCCCCATTTTTTCTGTTGCTGTTGTGATTTCCCCTACGGCCCAACCCACCGCCCTTGTGTGTCCCTTTGTTGGACCCATACGACACTTCTCCACCGGTGATGGAGGGAAGGGAGGTGTGTGTGTGTGCGTGTAGTTTTGTTGCATACGTGCATGACTGTTAAGCGATGCACTTGTTGCAGCCTTTTTTTCTGTTTTTTTTTTCTGTACCGGCAGAGATTGCTGGGAACACGTACCCCCTCCGTAGAACGAGGACATGCACACATATATATATATATATATATATATATATATTCATCTATAGCAGGTTCGATTTATTTTTTCTCTTAATAACTCTTCCCACCATCTCTGTGAGTGTAGAGGGGCTGTGCCGTCATCTTTCTTTCTTTCGAGATGAAGAAAGATATGCGCGTATGTATGTGTGTATGTGTGGTTCACTCATGTTACTGATGCTCTTGTGGACACGTCCATTTTTTTTTTTTTGTAAGTATATATTTTCCCCTTTCTTCATTAATCCACTCAGAGGTGAGGTGGGAGGGGAGGGGAGAGGGAAGGTCCCCTGCTTGTGGATGTGGAGGACTGTCACGGTGCAAATAAAGTGCGTGTGTGATAAGCCGCAGAGGAAAAAAAGGGGTGGAGATGCGCTCATAACTACTCGGCAGGAAACACACACACACACACACACACATACACACCGAGATGGGGACGGAGAGAGACAACTCCAAGAGAATACATCATTCTCCCGCCACCATATTATCCTGCTTCTCAAATGTGCGTATTTTCCTTTTTATGTACTAATTTTTGAATCGTTTATTCTCTTTTTGTGTGCGTGCGTATGTTTTTTTTTTTTCATTGACGAAGAGAGGGTTACAAAAAAAAAAATTAAAGGAGACCCTTCATGTATTCCGCACCTTCTCCCTCCCTGCAAAAAAAAAAAACATCCGGTATGGTTCTTGGTAGTCCTGGGAAGCCCACAGGAAGGGGGGGAGAGGGAGAGGAATCTCCTTGGATATCATATATATATATATATATATAATATTTAAAGAACATCTGAGATATTATATAAACACGAAAAAAAAAAGGATAAAGAGTAGCAGCTTATTTTCCCGGGTTGCTCATCCGCTCGCGTGTGTGGAAAGATGTCAGGGGTAGTGGAAGCCACCTTCCCGAGTGTATGTGACTGTGTGTGTGTGTGTACATATGTGTATCGAACAAGTCTTTACTCAGAGACCTGCGATGCGCTACACACGATGCACCTCCGGTGGCTCCTGTCTGCCCCCCCCCCCCCTGCCCCGGCTTCAACGTGACTTCCCCTCGCCATCACGACACGTCATTGCCGCTTTACCTCTCTTTATATGTGTGTGTATATACATATATATATATATATATATATCGGTGTGCATGCATATATCTCACCTCCCACTCCTGTAACAGTGAACAAACTCGTCGCTGCGGTACCTGTGTATTTCTAGAGGATGGCGTACAACCAAAAGCAGTTGGAAGTCTACCGACAGCTCATCAAGGAGGGAAAGCCATTCCGCAGCGCCACATGTCCCTACTGCAATGGGCATCGTGATGCCACCGTAAAGCATATACATCCCAGCACTAAGCCATCCAGCGCATGGAAGTTTTGGAATGATGTGCTGGTGAGCAAGTATGCGGCAGTGCAGTCACCAGTTGCTCGCGCAAACAAAGATGCCTCTGGTATGAGCTCCTCCACGGAGATCCGCTCATCGTTGAGTGATTCCCCTGCAATGCTTCGCGAACAGACAGTAGAGACAGACGTGGAGGCACCGACGGCGGCCGTCCGTAGAGGGTCACACATGTTTGTTGTCGGGCCCATGGTCGATCAGAGTGAGCTTCCGTTCCGAATGTTGTGTCGCCAGTACGGGGCAACGCTGGCCTACACACCAATGCTGCACGCGAAAAGCTTTGCAGAGAGCGCTGTGTACCGCCGTCATTATCTCTCCGTGACATCGCCGGATGAGGTAAAATCAGCCATGGAGTCGCCGCCTCCGGGTGCCCCCGTCCCAGCAGGAGGGCGTGCTGTCTGTTCAAGCGAGAGGACAGATGCGGGGGATGGCAATGATCATGCCATCGCCAACACTACGCTTGTGGACCGCCCGTGCATTGTGCAGTTCTGCGGAAACAATGCAGACATCGTCTTGAGAGCTGCCCGAATTGCAGTCCTCGGTGAACAGGCGGCTGTGGAGGAACACGGCGGCACCAGCCATGGTGATTCCACGACTCCTGTGTATCCAGTGCATGTTCAGGTCAGCGCATCATCGTCATCTAAAGCAGACACAGAACACTTTTTATATCAGTGCGACGCGGTCGACCTCAACCTCGGCTGCCCCCAAGGGATCGCCCGCCGCGGCAACTACGGCTCCTTCCTGATGGAGGATTGGGAACTCATCCACACCATTGTGCACACCCTTCACGTGGAGCTGGAGGTACCGGTGACAGTGAAAATACGTCTCTTTGATTACCCAACATGCGCGCAGGCTGACTCTCACGATCGTGAAGGTGCCACCCATTGTGCATCAGCCACGTCCTCATCAGAAGTGCATTTCGATGAAGCCCTCACCATCCTGTATGCCCGCATGATCCGAGACGCAGGAGCGCAGGTGCTCTGCATTCACGGCCGCACGCGCAATATGAAAGGGCAGCAAACGGGATTGGCGAACATGGAGCTCATCCGCCGTGTGCGCAGTGCGCTGGGTGGCACCATCCCCGTCATTTCCAATGGAAATGTGCTCACCTACGAAGATGTCCTGACACACATAAGGGAAACGAAATGCGAGGGCCACATGTGTGCAGAACCACTGCTGTGGGACCCGAAGTTGTTCAGTAACCCTTCCCTCCCTGTCATGCCAGGACGCACGCACGGCGCCAACAAAGCAACCCGACTCTCTGCGCTGCACACAGCGCTTGTGTATATGCAGTGGGTGCGCCACTACCCGGTTGACATCGGATTTGTGAAAGCGCATCTCTTCAAGATGTGCTTCCACAGTTATGAGTTGCACCCAAAATTTCGTGATGAGATCGGTCAACTGAAGACGAGCGTCACTAAATTAAAAAGAGTGGAGCGAGGCAGCGACACAGCGGAGGTGGATGCAATGCGATCGCGTGCAGTACCGGGGGTTGAGGGATTGAGTTCAGCTAGCGGCACCGAGTGTGAAGAGGGGAGTGACGAGGAAAGTACTGCGGTCGCTGCAGCGACGGTGGCGGTGTCTGTATCTGCCTCCGCCTTCGAACAATACATCGATGCAATTGAGGCTCACCTGCGGGCCCTGACGGAGGAGGAGCATAAATGCTCAACGGACGGGGAGCAGGCCAAGAGTTTGAAGGCGGCGAAGGCCAAGCTGAAAGAGGAGAAGGTTGACATATGGGCAGAAGAGGGCAGTCTGGGAATAAACTTTTGAACAAATATGGGATACATCTACCTCATTTCATCGTAAGGGTCTTTGTTGGGGAGGTTGCAATCTCTTTCTCTCTCACTCGCGCGCCTTCTTCTCTTCCTCCGCCTTCCCGCCCATCTTATTCGGGTCCCGAGTCCGCCTTTGAAAACAATCAAACCCCCACCCGATTTTCCTTCCCGACACCATCTCTCCCCGTCCGCCCTTCCCCCCCCCCCCCTCTTGCGCGTTGGTATGGCTGTGTGCATGCAGACAACGCTGACCCTGCGCTGCGGATGACCTCAGCGCCGCGTTTCTCTTCATATCGGGGAGCCTCACTCCCCTAATGTTACAAGTTGAAATTTAAAAAGAAAAATTTTTTTTTTAACACGAAGTAAATGTTGGCATCATCTGCCCCTCCCCCCGCTTCCTCCCCCCCTCCCCCTCCCAATCATACATACACACACACTGCACCCCTCTGCCACCAAAACAAACACAGTCGCTCTCCCACTGTTAAGCCTCTGCTACACTGGTAATCGTTCCTGTTTATGTTTCGAGCAAAGGAAGGGAGGGGAACACCATATAAAGCCCTCCCCTGTTCACACGCACGTACGCATGCACCATTCTCTCTCACTATACATATATATATATATATATATTTATTTATATTTATCTCGTTACCATCCCTCTTTTCCTCATTCCCCCCTTTCCACTAGCATCATCACGCGTTTCATCTCGCCGTGGGTCTTTTTCTTTTCGTTGTCGTTCTCTCACTCTTTTTTTTTGATCTCCCACAGTGCGATCGAGTATTCGAAGAGGGAACTCCGCCCCCCCCCCCCATATTCACACGCACGCAGTGCACAGTAGGGAGGTTAGACCCTCCGGAAGGAGTTGAAGATCTTTTTCTTATCAACTCCATTTACCTTTTTTTATTATTATTATTTTCATATAAGTGCTGTTGTCCGTAGTGCGCTCTCTGCGATTGTGTGCTTGTGCGAGGTCGTTTGGGTGTGCACACACACACACGCACACACATCCGTCGCTCCTCCAGCATAACTCTCCTGCCTCCCATCCCATCCTCCGCCCCCCCCCCTCTTATCAGTTGTCAGCTCAAATGTCTACACCCATGTCGCTCCCTTATGCGGATGCGCGTGGTCATAGGGCAAACTTGGTGCGGCGAGTCCCCATTTCCATCACTGCACTTTTTTTGCTGTTTCTCGTGATAGCCTCCACATTGACAGATGTAGCTGCTGCCTTCGGTCCGGTGGATACTGAGCAGCAGCAGCACCTCGGTGTTACCTCATCAGCAGTGCCCAATGTCGCTACGGTAGAGAAGCCTCGGCTTCAGGAGTCGGCGCCTAGTCGAGCCCCGGATCGTCAGTCCCCAAGGCACAACCCTCCCACACAGGTCTCCGTTGAAGATAGTCCCACGACGGCGAACCTCGTCACGTCGTCTGTCACGACCGCGAATGCTTTCTTCTCCTCGAGAGGAGCAAACCATGGAAATCCACCGGAGCCCGTGGAGCACTTCATCTTGGGCACGTTGCCAAACTCGATGGAGGGTGAGGCGCAGGCTTCTTCCCGCACGTCCTCGCAGCAGCACGTGGAGGCAGTCTACACGAAACGTTTTATGCCCAAGCTGCGTGCGATATATGCCCCACCCGGAAAAAGAGATGTATTGGGTAGAATGGCCACGGAGTCCTCCGGTACGGCCGCAGGGGCGTCCCCTGTCGATTCTCCCCAGTATCGCACTATAGACGTGAGGGATCAGTCTGCACTGGATACCACCGCGACTTCGCAGGGGTTCGGGGGCTCGACTGCAGCGAGTCCGATGTCAACGACCTCTACCGTGGATGGTGATGTCATCCCAGCTGCTGTGAGCTATGCAGGTATTCCTCCCAGTCACGGAATGCCCCAGCGCGGTGTCGACCATCTGAGCTGGAAGAAGGCGAACGTCGGGAACGCAAGTGTTTCTACGGACAGTAGTGATGCGTTCCTTCCCATCCGGATTGTCGGCAGCGGTAGGACGGTGGTGAAGTTCGAGGGAAAGGCTGGTCACGTGATCAGCGCTGTTGTGCAACTAAAAGATCATCGCTACGATGATTCGGTGAGGATCGACAACTGCCGCGGGATGTATCTGGAGGTGGAACTCATCTCCCGCAACGACCGCCGCAGCACTCTACATGTCAAGGAGGGGCCAGTGGATTTGACATCTACAAGAAAGACACCCGAGGCAGCTGACGGCAGTACAGGGGAGACGCGCCAGCCCAAAGGCGCGGATGAGAACAGAGATCCCCAGCCGATTCAGGACAAGGAAAATAACGGCCCGTCCACCTTCTGGGATTTTTTCGCGCCGATGTTCGACAACAGCGCCCTGTGCGAGGTGCTACAGAGTGTGTCGATGCGTGTGGATGAGGTTCCAGAAACGCGAGACTACTTCATCGTCATCCGATCTTCATTGGTATCACCCTTGGAAACCAATGCGCTCTATGGGAATGTGCCCCGCCTCGATGCGACGAGCTATACCTGCGACATAAATGTATTCATTATCCAGAAGCCTGCCGCGAGACAGACGTGGATGCGGCTGGTCTTTGCCCTTATTTTACCTCTGCTGGTACTCCTTCTACCACTACCCTGCACAATGTGGCGGGCAGACATGTTGCAGCAATTCATGCTGGACGCTGACTTCGTGGAGTGCATGTGGCTATTGCCATTGCTCGTACGAAAGAAAACTGTGCAGGCGCTGAAGGCGTGTATGGATGGTATTATCCGCGTCCGAGCGGCTCGCCAGCAGAGAAGATTGCAGACCCAGCTGCTACGCCTGGAGTCAGTGCACCAAAACACCACAGCAGCAACGATGCAGCAAGCAGCGGGGCAGCAGGAGCAGCAGCCACCGCAGACGAGATCACCGCTGTTGCAGGCGCCGAACCCCAGCGATCCTTTTGTTGCAACAGAGAGTACTTCACAGACACATCTTCTAAAACCCGCTTGGACGTCACACACACCGAATGCGCAGCTTCCACTCCCCCAGAAGGAAGCAGGTGCCACGAAGCACGCAATCAGAGGTCCCGACGCCATGCCCTTGAAAGCGCCCAGCGGTTCAGGCTTTGGCGATCCACACGACAGCACCCATCACTGTCGCCACCACACTGATGGCAGCTGCAGTGATGTCACGGTGGCGTCACCCCACCTTGGGTGCCCCAGCGGAGTTCTTGAGGAGGATGGAGTTAGCCTCTCCTCCATGACAAGCCGCACTCAGGTCCCCTGTCGCTGCTGTGGGGATACGCAGGAAAGCAGTACTGCCTGTGAAGCCGTCACGGCGGTGCGGGTGCACGTACCGCCTTTGGCGGACGCGACAGAGAACCTAGAGGATGGCCATCGACGTGTAAGACGTGCGAGGAACAACGGATACGACCTGCTCTTCACCACCGAGGAACCCGTGCATGCTGAGCAGAGCTCTGCGTCACAGGAGCACTCCCAGCACACACCAGTCGCGCAGCGGTCGAGCGTGAGTGCGGCTACCCAGGCTGTACCGAGGAGGCCGCGTGAAGAGGAGGAGGCGATGTTGTCAGGTGGAGGCTCCGTTGATTGCGCCACAACAAGAAATGAAATTTCTCAACTAATGCACAACGGCGCCACTCCATCACTGGCATCGCCGCACGAGCCTGCAGTGAAATCAAGGGTAACAGCGATAGCGCCAGGGGAGGGGGAGGGAGAGGAGGAGGAGGAGGAGCCCTTCTGCCGGATATGCCGCGACGGAAAAGACGTGGCACCGCTCATCACGCCGTGTGCATGCACTGGGTCTGTTCGCTTTGTGCATGCCCTCTGTCTAGACCGCTGGAGGATCGAAAGCGCAAAACGAAACCTAGCAAACGTCAACCAGTGTGAGATCTGCAAGGAGACCTTCCAGGTGGAGATTGGGCGATCGACGCTGCTGTGGGAGAGCTCCAAACACGTCCTCAATGGGATCTGCTTATTTTTTGCGTGTTTCATACTGATAGGTCTGGAGGCTACGCTGACGCACACAGTCCTCGGAGAAATGTCCTGCTCGGCCACGTATCACCGAGTCGCCTACCGCACTATGTTTCGCTTCGAAGGTCTCTCACTGACGATCTTCGTCTACGGACTAATGGTGTTGCTGGCGGTCTCCGCTAACCTCATCGTGTACAGCTGGTTCCGCAGCCGGTCGGATGTGGAGGAGTACATCGTGGAGATGCGCATTGCACCGCCTTTTTATACACAGCGAAACAAAATTCTGATCCTGGTGGTGTGCTTCGTACTTCTCGCGCAGGTGCACGCGATGGGGTACCTCGTCAAGTACTTAATCTACCACACCACGCATATTGCTTGGAATTGGGAGACCTCCCCGCTGATGGGGGGCGTCCTCTTCTCCCTCTTCACCGCCCTCGTCATCCCCATCTGCAGCTGGGCGCGGCAGGCGTACATCGCAAACATCACCAACCGCAGGAGTGGGGCGACCTCAGCAACAGATGTGGTTGTGCAGCCAATCCAAGAGGTGGACCATTTAGTGCCTGGTGCGAACAACACAAATGAAGGCGGTGCCCCTGTGTCTCCGAGGGAAATGTTTGTCTCTGACGCGCCCCCTCCCCCGCCCCCACCGTCTTCCCCTGCCCCCTCTGGGGAGTCCACGTCGTCGCCGGCAACTCGCCCCACAACAAGAGAAAATGCAGAGCAGCAGCAGCCAGAGGAAGATCTGGACTACACTAGACATTTCGATGTACCTCCGGAGCAGCGTGTCATTCGTGCCTTTGAGTACTGCCCTCCGCGGAGGAAGCTTCCAAAGGGATGAGATGGGGCCAACACGAATTGTGTGTGTGTGCGTATGTGTTTCTTGGGCGTTGGCGTAGATAATCTTCTACTTCGAGATATGTTGCTTTGTTGCTGCTGTTGTATGTAGACATTTGTGTGACGTTCTCATTGCCACCGGGTCGCTCTGTGAACAGTGTCGGGCACCGCACAGCGAATGAGAACATGGGGTGTGATTGCTGGCTCCCACCGTCACTCCTTCCTTCCTCATTTCTTTGCCTTCGCACTCAGGGATTTGTTTGAGTTTTGTCCTTCCCACCTAATCCAAATAAGTCTGAGGCGTACTTTTATTTCATTTTTGCTGTCCTATTTTCGTTTTTTTTTATTGAGTTTGACTCGTTTTTTTTTGTTTCTTTGTTATGGCTCGTTTCGCTTTATCTTTTTGTTTGAGGGAGGGAGGGTTGATAGGCCGAAGGGGCTTTCCTCTTCATCCACCGATGAAGAACAGGAGAAATAATGTATATGTTGCCTCTATAAGTATGTGTTGCTCTTGATCTTTTGTTGCGCCTGCACTGGTGACTGTGTGTTCAAGTGGTGCCGTTCGCTGTCGCAGGGACTCCGTTACTTGCATTTCTTTTTTTCTCGTTGCATTTCTTCCTCATCTCGGAGACGGTCTTCGGATTGAGCTGCATCACTGACAAACTCGGGCACCGAGATTTTCGGGTCCGGAAGATTATATAAAAGATGATGACGATGTTCAGCTGACCAGTGAAAGGAATATACATATATATATATATATATATATATTACATGCATACAAGCACATGTGCGTGTGTGTGGCGTTGTATCCTTTCTTTGGGGGGTGGGGAGGGAGGGAGGGGGGGTTCTGTGAACCTACTCGAGGTGACAACGTTAGGAGGGAATGAGGCAGAAGGAGGCAGAAGGGCACACAGAGGCAAAAGAATATGTTCATTCGAATGAATAACAACAAACAAAAGTCTCTTGATTTCACCTAACAGCGATGCTCCCTCCTTGTCGATTTTTTTTTCTTTGATATCTCGACCGTGATGCGTGCGCACCGCAACTTCACAGCGGTTTTTATACCGCTGAAGAATAAAAGGTACCATACACTGATGCATATCGATGGCCAATGTAAAGGAAACCAAATTAGAGCTTACTTGGGACACTGGAAAAAAAAAGGGAAAGGGACGATAACAGAATATTAAAGATATATATTTTTTGATATATATATATATATATATATATATATATATATATATTTGTTGTTCAAAGGCGTATACGTGGCCTCATATTAAAATTGCCGTCATCACACACACACACACACACACATATATATGACGCCTTCGCCTCTTACTTTTCCCCCTCTCTCCCCTTTTATGATGTGACGCTTTTTTTCTTCAGTAGCCTCAATTTTATTCACTGCCGCCTTTGTGTTCCCCGCATTCCCCGCCCACCACCACCTTTCTTGTTGCTTTTCCTCAGCTGTTGTCATCTTCGGGATGCGCACCCTCAGCTCGCCTCCCCTTTTCTCTGCCCCCTCTCTCCCCCCCCCTGATTTGTTTCCGCCTCTTTCCCTCGTTGCCGTCTTCCCCATCTTCCGCTTTCTGCTTTGTATCTCCTCGGGTTGGCCTGCTGTATTACTGGCGGTACTGGTGAGTGTGTGTTGGGGGGAGAGGGGAAGGAGGGCGGCAGCACAACCTTCTTCACTTTGTTGCTTTCTTCACTTGTTGCTTGCTGTGAAAACAATACCACTGCCCCTCCCCCTCGGCTACCTTTCGCTTCTCTCCTCTCGCGATTGCGTAAGCCGCCTCACCGCGATATCTCAGGGTCGGGCGTATGCTCAGCTGGATGGACACACGGCAGTAGCCAAGAGAGAGCGCGTCAAAACCCACCACTGCTTCCCCAACCTTGCTGTCTTTTAGCTGTCGCCTATGGATCCCTTTGTCCTACTCGATCTCCACCTCCATGCGGTATCCTTTCTCCGACCCACTCATTCACCCTCCCTCCCCCCCCTGTGTGCTTCTCTGCGCATCCCGTGGGTTGCTGGTGGTAGGGAAAAACAAAAAAAAAAGGGAGGGGGGAACGAGAGAGTACGGGTGCGCATCAAATGCCGCTGAGGGTGTGTGATCGACGAAAGAAGTAACAGATAAAGAAAAAAAAAATCGGAAAGGAAAACCCGCCCCCCTTGAACACGCAAACATATCCCCTCTCCCCCAAGTAAACAATGCTGCTTACCACCAACACGCCTACTTTTTTTTTTTTTTCAGTTGCCATATTGCCCCCTTGTTAATACACTCTTTGGGATCCACTGTCAAAGGAGCTCATCAACGAGCGCTTGTTGTGAGCATGTCGGACTTCACATAGGTAACTTGTCTGAAGGAATGTACTCATGTGTAACATATATATATATATATATATATATATATAACTTTATCTGATCTACAGTGACCGCTCCAAAACCTCGAAATGTTGTTTTTTTTCGCGACTGTGTATGGCTGTATGGAACCGCCAACATCAATACAATCTGTGGCCAACATCGACCAGACCGACCCCGCACATCCCCCGCTCATCGTCCTCTCGCGCGACTCACGCGGGTCTCGCGCAGACGACAACTACAACTTCCTCATACTTTCTTGCGGAGGCAGCGCGGTATGTTGAGCGTCTTGGGAAGGGATGAAGATAGGGAAAGCGCCATCCCGATAAAAAAAAAAAAAAAGAATGTGCACATCAACTGAGCACTGTTTGTAGGCCCCTCCTTTATCTCCCTCCTTCTTTCTTTACCCCTCCTCTGCACACCATATCTTTTTTTTTTTTTTTCATGTATTTCACTTATGAACACTTTCTCCCCATTAATAATAAATACACATACACACAAATCATCGATACATGGATGTATCTGTGTCTGTGACTTGACATCCACACCCCAAACCGTGGATTATCGCGACTGGCTGTGGTGTGGGGGATAGTTATGGAACATGCACCCATTGCACCCATCTGCAGTAATTGTGTAGTCGTCTAGCAACATTCACAGCTGACACACAGTGTCATTTAAGTGCTTACGCCACCACCGCGCCGTCGACTGCGCTCTCTGGTGACTGGACAGAGAAGCACATACAAAAAAAAAAAAAAAGACGGACAAACGGACGGGCAGAAGGGAAAGTGTTAGTATTTTTAATTTCTCTCCCCCGTCGCCATTCTCACCTATTCGCAACAGACAAACTACATACAGGCGCTATAATCGCAGTGGGAAAGCAAACTCTTTCTGTGTGTGTGTGTGTGTGTGTGCGCATCTTTTTTCTCCCCCCTTTTTGTCTTGGTGTGTTGCTCCACTCAATTCTTTTGACCTCACTACCCACCCACACCTCTTTTTCTCTCTATACACACAGCTGTAGACTCTCCTAGTTTTTCGCCAATCCCCCTGTACTATTCTCATTTGAACTACGCATATTGTGTGTGTGTGTGTGTGTGTGTGAGTTGTATTTTATTTTTCCTTTTATCTTGGATGATCACACGGAGTTGTTAGCAAGTGCTTTTTTTCTGATCCTGTTTCCTATATATATATTTCGGTTTCTGCCCCTCCCACTTCTCACTCCTCCCGCTCTTCTGTGCATCACCCCCCCCCCTCCTCCCCCTCCTCCTTGTTGTGGTGGTCTCTGCTGCACATTTGTATTCTCATCTTTGTGTAGAAAAGTAAGCGCGGGAAGAAAACCACGAAAAGGGAAAAAGAACTCTCTACAGTGGCACCAGCGTCTTCTTCACGTGGTGAGCTGCAAGTCGAGGTGTAGAAGCCACAATCATCCCCTGTGATTGCTTTCTTCTCGGGCACCATCCACCCCCTCCTGACCCCCTTAACCACACACACACCCTTCCTCACGGGTGCGAGACACACAATTTACAAAATTTTCCCTACGAGTTGTGCGTATTTAAAAAAAAAAATATATATATATATATATGATCTATTTTTTTTATTATTGCATTGTATTGCATTGTATTGTATATCCTTGAGGGGGGGGGTGAAGAAGGGAGGGTATATATTTATTTTTAAAAAAAGTGAACACACTTTGTCACCGCAGCACACGTAAACGTTATGAGGGATACAGGCACACTTGCAGTAGAACATAACGTCTCCCAGCTCAACGTCAACCTTCTCTTGGTCCGCCCCAGCTCTACCAAACAACAGCTTCTGCTGGGCGTGCTTCAATCGCTGGCACTGCCGAGCGGAGGTGCGGAGGATATTAATACTGTCGCTAATGTTGCTAGCAGCTCCATGGAACACGTAAACAAATGCTCACCCTTATCTAAGCACCGCAGACAGCCGGTGCCATCCGAGGCTGCCGCTCGAAATGACCCATCGGGTGAACAACAGAACCGTCTGCAGGCGTTGGGCAACAGGGACAACACACTGGAGCACCGAGCTGTTAGATTTCCTCGAAAGGCGTCCTATTCTTCGGGCATCGCACCATCTTTAAGGTCGACAAAAAAAAAAATATCCCCCGCCGATGAGGCAATGTATATACCCAAGGGGTCAACGCGCCACCAGAGCAACAACAGCGGACCCTCAGGGGTTGCACTGAGAGATGCGTCCCGTGGCGTCTCGTCCTCAGGGAGTATCTTGAAAAATGCCTCAGGGAGGGAAGCTCGGCGGAAAAGCTTTGGGGCCGACTCGACCGATGCTACTCCACCCGACCTTCCATTAGTTGGCGTGCAAGACACGTCTACCGTGCTACTCCAAATCCCCGATGTTTTGCTGACACCAACCTCGCAACCAAGCAGCAGCTACAACTATGGAAGCTTGGCTGTTACCCCAGCAAGCAGCTGGGATACTAACGGTGCGAAGACAACTGTGGTGGTGCCTGAGGCGAGCCCCCTCCCCCCTTTGACACCGGACATTCGCCAGAAGCGCACGCCATCAGTCGACGGTGCAAGTATAAGCCCCTCGCGTCTTCAGAGGGCTACGTTCTCCGCAAACAAAAGTGATGGCCATTCCCGGACCCCGAAAGGGGGAGCTGCGAAATCAATTACCTCAGCGAAAAGGGTAGTCGGGAATAGAAATGAGTATCCGCTCCTCCTTCGGTCGATCTCGTCCGCGAACCTCCCCGTCATTTGGATTCGCCCGCCGCAGTCCAATGCGATAAAGTCGAACCCGAGGGTTTCTTCTGACGGCGCCCCCGAACTACTGTCGCGGGGTGGCCCCTCTGCGGGTATGCGCCACAGAAAAAAGCAGACGAGCGCACTATATCGCCCCCCGCTCAGCGAAACCGCATCCGGCTACCATGCAGCCCCACATACCACCCGATTGTCCCTTGACGAGGTGCTTCGGCAGTATAGCGTTGGTCTCAGGGAACCTCTGAGTCCACCCTCGGATGTGGAAGTGAGATTCCCGAGTGCAGACCACGTCACCCGTAGTGGTGATGCACTGTCAAGAGATCAATCCTTCTCCTATCCAGCAACGGCGACGTCGACCCCTACGTCGTCTACTCATCCTTATGATATACCACGGCGGCAAAAGACAAGACCCGAGCCGCTGGAATACCGCTCTCACGTCAAGGATAGTGGACTCGGTTCTGCGAACGAGTCTACAGAGGAAGTGTACGATCATGACAAAGGCGATGATTTTCCCGCAACTCTGGATCACACGCAGCCGCTTCACGCTATAACCGGCGATAAAAAGGCAGTGGCGAACGAGCGGGCAGCAGAGACGCCCACCAAGCAGCGTGTCTGTCTAGAGATACTTCCGCCGCTGGTGAACGGCAACGAGCGCTCGGTGTTGTGGAAGACTGAAAACGTCAACCCAAACTCTTGGGCAAACAAATACCCCGCCGCCGCTACGGCAGATGATGTTGTTGCCGCAGACGAAGTCAAAGCGAAAAAGCGGAAGGAGTACCTTCGGAAAAAGAAAGCACTGCAGAAGGCCCGTAATGTGGAAAAACTTGCTCCTTACCTGCAGACGTGGGGAGATGTCGCTGGTGTCGGAAAGGAGCACCGAGCAGCGCGCGTCAAGCAGAAGGCCAGAGGTGGCATGGGGCAGGAACATCCCGACAGTGGCGAGTGCAACCCTCTGCGGCCAACGGACTACACTGCGATAGCTTTGAAAAGTGATCCCTTCTACCATATGCTTAGTCGGCATGGCTTCTGGGGTGAGTCAACGAGAAGATGAGAGGGTGTCTAGGTGACACAACTAATGAGGGGGGAGGGGGGATCATCTGCTGAAGGAACCATTTCCTGCAAAATTTTCTGTCGGCCACACTCGCTCTACATGCTTCAATACTTTTTGTTGTTGTTGTTGTTGTTGAGACATCCAGTGAAGCAAATCAGCCCTTCCCCCTCCGCCTCGTGCTGTCCTCCCCATCATCCCTTCCCACATTAACCCACACATGCAAACATGTCTATATCCAACTATCTATCTATATATATATATCTATATAGATATATATAGAGAAATCTTATTTACAAGTATACGCTGACATCTGTCATGGAACCGTGAGCAGTTTCATCCGCGTCTCGTGTCTTGACCTCAAGAGGGCTTTCTAATCCCTAATTGTTCGGCACTGCTCTTCTCCACGCCATGATCTCACATTATTTTGAAATTCGTCCCTAGAGGAAGGACTAGGTGGAAGAAGAAGAGGGTATGACGAGTGTTGCGCAGGCTCGCTGCCGCTTCTGCCTTTTTTTTTTTCTCAATCACGTATGTGTGTATACGTGCGTGTCTGCTTCACTGTGTTTTGTCTTTTTGCTTCACTATTGTGTTTGCCCCCCCCCCCTCCCCTCCCCCTCGAGCTGGAAAGGGAGGGGGGAGACGGTGATAACAGAAAGAAGAGGAGAGGCAACGTATCTAAGGCCAAAACTTTTTATTTTGGAAAATATTTCACTTCTCCCGCGCGCCAAATTTTGTCTTTCTGTCTACTCCTTACATCCCTCGTGACTTCAGAGAGAGAGAGAGAGAGAGAAGAATACATCTATATCTATCTAGAAATAAAATGAAGACTTTGAATATTAACCGATTCCGAGTTGCCTTTCCCTTTTTTTTTGTTTTTCCTTGCTGCTTGCTCCCCTCCCTCCCTCCTGCTCCTGTTCCTGTTCCTCTCTTGTCTTTCTCTGACCACGGAAGCACCACCTTCACCACCCCCTCCCTCCCTGGGCCGCTGGGGCCCAACGTGCTCACTCGGCAGCCGTGTCCAGCAGTACTTCTTTGCTCTGATGTCCACGGCTGTCGGCCTCTGACGTCGGTGATCGGGTCGTTGGGTGGCGCCGCGTCGGTATAGAGGGCGGTGCTCCAGCTCACACGTTGCGTGGCTGAAAAATACCAGCGAGGAAATGGGGAGAGGAGACGCCTCCGTGTCTGTCCCTGGAGCCCCCGCGAGCCGCCCGTGACATTCTGCCCGCATCCTCCGCAGTGTTTCTCCCGCGGTGAAGCGGATTTTTTGTTTTGAGGTGTGGCACTCATCACCGCTGCACCCCCCCCCCGGCCGCTTTTTTTTTTTTTTTCGCGCTTCATTCAGCGGTTCTCAGTGTTTACCTTCTCTTCATCATCTTGATGTACATTTAATGTTTCATTTGGGGGAGAGGGGGAGAGTGTATAGGTGCTTGCGTGTTCGTGTATTATGGAGCTACGTGTTGCTATGCTGCCTCTTTTCTCTCTCCAAATATCTTTGTTTCTCGGTCTAGAAATGTAAATATATTTATTATATATACATATATATATATATATATGTGTGTGTTTGTATTTGCATTTTATGTGTTTTGTTTTCCGTTTCTATTCAGCATTTCTCCTTCACACTCTGACACCCTCGCTCAGGTGCAACTACCGCATTAGTTGGGCGCTGTTCATCTCACCTCGTTTATCAGCGTGTGTGTGTGTGTGTGTGTGTCTGTGTGAGTTGACTATCACTATTCGACACCGAGGAGACCGCGTGACAATAGGCAAGTGTGCAGACTGTTTGAGTACGTGGCATAGGTGAGTTGTTTTTGTCTCCTCATGTGTTTGCTTGCCTCTTATAGTCTCTCAGCTCTTCGCCACGGCTTCGGATCCATCTCGACTTTTCTGTTCCCTCCCTGCCCCCGACCCGGCGCTTCCCTCACTGAGACGAACGGGATCAATATGCACTGTCCCAACCAATTCTATCGCTCCATTCCATTCTGTCTCCTCCCCCTCCCCCCCTCACCTCTCGCCTTCACCCCACCGCACGACGGACCTACCCTGACGAACACAGTAAGCCAAGGAGACGCACAAATACACACGTGTTACCTTCCCTCAACCCCCGCATCACCATGCAGATCTTTGTGAAGACGCTGACCGGCAAGACGATTGCGCTCGAAGTCGAGTCGAGCGATACGATCGAGAATGTCAAGGCCAAGATTCAGGACAAGGAGGGCATCCCCCCGGACCAGCAGCGCCTGATCTTCGCCGGCAAGCAGCTGGAGGAGGGTCGCACGCTGGCGGACTACAACATCCAGAAGGAGTCCACGTTGCACCTGGTGCTGCGCCTGCGCGGTGGCCTGATGGAGCCGACGTTGATTGCGCTCGCCAAGAAATACAACTGGGAGAAGAAGGTCTGCCGCCGCTGCTACGCTCGCCTGCCGGTGCGCGCCACGAACTGCCGCAAGAAGGCCTGCGGTCACTGCTCCAACCTGCGCATGAAGAAGAAGCTGCGCTAAGCAGTGATGACAAGCTGGTGGCTCCGACGTGCCTGAAGTCATCAAGGGGGTGTAGACATACTCGCATATTCTGCCAGGCCAATTGAATCGGCGGTGTATTCTCCTCTTATTTACGATGGTTTTTTTCCTTTTTAAGACTATTTGATTTTTGTTGTTGTTTCTCCTCATTTCCGAAAACAAAAAATTGATTTTAAAGAAAAATACATATATATATATATATATATATATATATATATATATATATAGTAATATACTAACTACTACGTACGTACGTCGTCGTACCGTTACGTACTCCGTCCGTTCGGTCCGTACTACGACTACGTCTACCTACTACTGTCTTACGTTCG
>CM007315.1:799223-831560 GCA_000333855.2 Endotrypanum monterogeii | reverse complement strand
TGTGTGTATATTTTCCCCCCCCCCGACCCGCCTATCCCCCCTTTTGTTTTTGATTATCCGATGTGTTTTTTGTTGGGGTGTACCTCCGCTGCGTGCTGATACACACATATACTTTCAAATATCTGCTTCGTTTGTTCACCACTAACACGACCCTCCCCCCATCTTAATCGCTGCAATATTACTGGTGCCCCCCCCCCCCTTCATCTCGTGTGAGTGTCTATCTTCATATTCGTCTGCTTTGTCGCCTTGGATCCGATTTTTTTTACACAATATACATAATTGAACGCACCCATATATATACATATATATACGGATTTTGTTCCCCCCTTATCCATCTTTTTTTTTTCTCCTATATCCCTGTGAGAAAACATACTAATTTCTGTACCGTGTTTTGGGGGTTCGTGAAAAGAACTGCAACTTTTGCACCCCCTTTTCCGCAATTGAACAAGAAAATATAAAATACTTGTGTTAGTTGTTGGCTTTTATCATCTCCCCCTCAGCATTTTCGATTTTTTGTTTCTGCGTGTTTGTGTGCTTCTGTGTATTTTTTTTTTTTTTGAACGCCTTCGGTTTTTTTTCTTTTTTTCATCGGGAGATCATCGAGAGCGCGCGGACAAAAAAAAATAAAATGCGCGCCGCAGTCCCCCTGATGCACGTTAGTCGTGCGCAGTACATACAACCAGCATGTGCACAAAGCACAAACCCATCCTGTTTCTTTCCTCCTCTTGCTCCCTCTGCCACGACCTCCGGAACCACGGAAAAAAACGAACTGACCTCGCACACCCCACCCCTCCACTATCACTGCCCAGTGAGACACCCGCCTCTTGTGTCATCCCTCTTTCTGTTCTGCACGGGACTGGATATCCTCGCTCGCCCATCATGACGGGTTTATTTTGTTGGTTTGACTCACCTGACCGACGGCGGTCGTGAAAATCGAAATGAAGAAAAGAAACGGATATAGCGGAGGGCACGGGCCTGTCTCTGCGTGTGTGTGTGTGTGTACCGCAAAGCGAGCGCGCGCCGGCAGGGTCGGTTACCGTCCCTCCTCCTCCGTCTTCCCCACCACGACCATCACCGTCTGTACGACAACGCATACTTGTCAAGAAGTGGACGGGGATAGTCGATGGCACGCAATCGGTCTCCTCTTGCGCCACCTGCTCTGAATCTAGGCACTGAGCTCTTCCCCCCCCCCCTGGTCCCGCTCCTCTTTGCGGTGCCATCGCACTGTTCCGCACCGCAACCGGATACCATGGACACTGTATATCTCAGGCCTATCACCTTCCCCCCCCTCCCCAAGTCTGCTCCCCACATTCTCTCCCTACCCATCGTTCCCTGCGAACCGCTGTGTTCTCGGTCTCGAACATGTTACCTGTGACTGTCTCCTGCAAGGCGCACAAGCACCCAAAAGCCGCCGTGACTGCATCCTGCACATCCCCCCCCCTCCATGTTGTGGTATCACCTCGCACTCATTCACATCGACATATGTGCTCCCGACTCGCATTCGCGGCGAAGCATGCTGATTTCGCCCCAACAGGCGCCGACCAGCGCACTTCACCCATCCGGTGATGTCAAGGAGATGAGCACAGCCCTCCATAGGCATCGCTGACACTTCTCAATAAATTTGATCAGTGCCCATGTTGACGATACACTCGCCATGAGCACCGATGACTCACTCCGTGGAAGCCGAAGCGGCGACGGTGTCTGAGGTGTTATTGTCGACGACTCGAGGGGGCGTGTAACATGCCTCAGCTCGCACCCACAGGGGTACGTCTACAACTCCTTTAAGGGGGAGGGCGCCTAGGGAAGCGGGCATCGCGATGCAGACAGTAAGGGAGGGTTGTGGCTGACAGCGCACTCAACCACTGTGAATCCCCCCTCCCACTCCTCCTTAACAAGAACAACGTGACGCGACGCATCACATGTTATTGCATGGCTGGGCAAGCGGCTACGGCGTGCAAGATGTGCTCCTCAACCTCAGCAGGTGGCCCGCGCACACGACGTTTCTTTTCTCATTTTATTGCGAGTATGATTCTGTCAATGCGTTGCCAACCAGTTTTTCCTTTATTTATATATTTTTTTCCTGCTGCCTCCATCGCCTCAGCTTGTGTATCCCACCTCTCCCTCCTCCCCTTTATATATGTATGCATATATATATATATATATATATATATATATGCATACCGAACTACTAGTGTTCCCTGCACATAGAGTCTTTGCTGATGCCGAGGAATCGCAGGCGTGTCCAGGGGACAGTTACATCTCCCAGTCACCTAACCCCTCCCTTTTTTTTACTTGTCGATCGTTCAAGGGGGGGAGGGGGAGGGAAGAGAATGGCTACCAGTCATGGCCTCTCGTTTTTTTCTTTTTCTGATATTTTATCGAAATGATTTGGCAATGTGTGTGTGTGTGTGCCTTATAACAGTTTCACATCGTCCCTCCTCCCCTTCTCCCGCATTGTCTCTGTGTACACCGGATCGGCGTGTGTTGTACACACAACATATCTGATGCAGTAGACTTTTTGGTAAAAGATGTGAGAGCAGAAAAAAAAAAGGAGAGAGAGAGACAATCCACAAAAAGGATAAAATAATTGAAAAATGAAAATCGAATCCCTGAAGCTAGCGTAGATGGTGTGTGTGTGTGTGTGTGTGTGTGTGTGTGTATGTGTGTGTGTGTGTGTGTGTGTGTGTGTATCCTAGCAGCCTCAGGCAAATAGAAAGCGCCCCTTTTCTACCATGCGTTACAATACCTACTCCCCAGAAAGCTGCTTGATGTTTACACACAGTGCCTCAATACATTCCATCTCTGTTTTTTTTTTCTGCGCCTCTTCATAGATATTGTCGAGCACCCTCTTTTCCTTTCTCTCCCTCTGCCGGCAGTGATGTCAAGCTATATCGAAGATTCTATTCGTATGCGATACGAAAGGAAACGCAATACGACTATCTCACTGATCATAATTGGTATATGTGCTGCTCTGCTCTGCCTAATCGGTTTGCAGCGCTACTTTAAACGAAAGAAGATTCAGGTAGCGCAAAGATCGGCTGTCGGGGTATTGGGAGATCATGATCACACTGCGAGACGCTCAGTGCGCTTTGTGGAGGGTCCTGCAATGATGGAGGACGGATCGATGAGAGCTGTGTCAGCACAACAGCGTGCACCAAATGACGGCCACAGAAACTTTTTCTCCGCCTCGGGAGAAGGCGGTCACTGCGTGGGAGTGGTGATGGAGCAACAACAGACCACTGGCAACAGTCCCGAGGCGAATAATGTATACGGCACGGGCATGTACTATAACCGAATCCCCCCCCCTCCCCTACGAGTCAGAGGAGAGAAAATCCTCAAACACCGTAGGGAACGACAACGGGTGAAGTTGGTGTAGATCGACAGCAACCACACACACACACAGTCTCCTCCCTTGGATGATGTCTTCTGTGATGTATATTTTTAATTATTATTATGCGACTGCTTCCCTTGCAAGGAAGAGGAGGAGGGGGAGGGGGGTCAGCGTTGTATTCTCCTGCAGGTCGGATGAAGGAGAAGCATACCCTTTGTGGTTCTTGATCGATACTACCCCCCCGCCCCCCCCTCCACCCCGCATTTAACAGCCTCAGTTTTCTCGACGTATATACTGGTGGCTTCCAAGTAAAGCGTTTTTGTATGTATGCTGAGGAGGGGAGAAAAAGTGAAGAATAGCGTCAAAGTGCAGATGCATGTGCTAGTAGTATTATTCTTTTTGTGACTGCCTCTCCTCTATGGGGCTCACACACCCATTCCCTACCCTCACCACAACTCCTTTCCCTCGCCCACGCGACTCGGTTTGTGTCCATATAAAATTATCTCGCCTTTTTTTTTTTATCAACAAACATTCCTGTACATGGATGTGACACGGGGAAAAAAAAAAGCATGCAACCTCGATGATAAGTGAGCTGCCTGCGTTGTATCGGCACCGCACACATCATATACCGTAATAGCCTCAATTGTGGAGGGTATGCTACAGTCCTCTGCCTTTTTCTTTCCCCTGGTGCATGTTGTCCAGTATCCCTCTGCCCTGATGCTCCACAGAGTCTTGCGGGTAGAAGAGCATCTTTTGAATTGCCTACTCTATCGTGTTTTATTCGCTCATATTTGCATCGCCTCCCTATATATATATATATATAGGGAAAGAGAGAGGTGTGTGTACGTGTATACTCATTCAGAAACTTATATAGAAACACTATCGATACGGAAGGCTCGTGAAAAAGGCGCTACAACAGCACATTCTGTCTTCTCTCCAGTGGGCTGCGGGAGCGGCGGCTACACTCCTCATCGACTGTGTTGCACGTCTCTATCTCCGCCACACCCTTCACTTTGTGGTCTACACACACACACACAAAAAAAAAAAAAAAAGCTGCATATAAAGTGATGCTACGCAACGCTGAAGTCCATATACACTCCCTCGCTCCTCCTGCCACCCACCCACCCACCCCCAGTTTCTTCCCCCCCCCCCAACCTGCCCAAGAAAAAAAAAAGCAGTACCGCTTCAGACAAAAAAAAACATATTTCTTTGTTCCCATCCTCCCCTGGGCTATCTCGAGCTCAAACACGTATCACTTACATCCATACACACAAAAAAAAAGGGGGGAGAATTCCGTTTGGCTCCTCGCCACCCCCCCCCCTCACCGTGCTGATCTCAGCCCCCTCTGTATATGAAGCAACTGAGCAACTTGTATGATTTCAAAACATATATACATTTTGTCGTCGTTGTTGTTGCCCCCCCCCTGCTTCACTCCTGTTTTGGCAGTTCATGAAAAGATTGCATGGTCCCCTACTACTACACGGTATTTTGCTTTATAGCCTCCGTGGCCCCTGCGCCAGCGCGCCCGCCAGAGACGGCCAGCACTTCATTCATGTCGGTGGCCTCATCAGGCGATGCACAGCGGGAATCAGGCATGACATCACCAGATGCGAGCGATATCATTAAGCGATCTGTCTCCCTTTATTCGCTGCCGATCCTTCTCCTGTTTCTCTTGGTGATGATTGTCATCTCCTATGTGTCTCACACCTGCACCAGTCGCAAGGCGGCTGCGAGACGCGCGCGTAATCGAGATGTCAGTGGAAATCGGGATGGCAGTCGTAATGACGGAAGCCCGCGCACAGTCCACATGGCAGATGGTATTCCGTTGTACTACACCACAGCACCTGCGACGGAAGAGGAGCTGATTGAGGGGGATTTTTCCTTGCAGAGGCTGCCACAGGCCTCCCCAGCTGTGATCCCGCGAGGCAGCTCTGTTGTTGTGACGTATCACACACGCACAGGGGCTGCCGATCAGCAGAACACCCTGCATGTCACAGATTCTGAGATTCACTCACTCAACCCGCTTGCGAGGTCATCGAGCCCTGCTGATACGCAGGCATTCCTGGGGCAGCCCGTGAACACGGACGAAGAAGAAGACCATGAAATAATACGTCTGCAAGATCAAGGGCAACCGTGGAGGAGACTCGATTATGGATCAGCAATGTACTACAGCAATGCTCTCGACAAACAAGAGCACCAGGATCGCCGCACAGTGAGTCTTGGCGACGAATCCGCCGGACTTGAAGAGGATTTTGAGCATCTACATTGAGGCCATTAGTTGTGGCGTTGCTTTTTGTGAGTGGTTTATTGCACCTCATGAACTCCAGGGAGAGGGGGGGGAGTGGGCAGATGCCACAACGCAAACACAGGTACAATATATACATATATAATAATCTCCTCTTGTTTCCAGGTTTTTTTTTTTTATGAGGCACTGCACACGCGATCGCTCTGTTCCCCAATGTATAGGATCAATGATCTCTTGCTCTGGCCGCTAGATTCCTTCTATGGCTTATATCAAAGGATTCACACGGATTCTCAGCTCTCTTGTCGGGTGTGTGTATGTTTGTGTGTGTGTGTGTGTGGTGAATGGTTGTTGGTGCGAAGCGCTTACTCCGGCTAAATTTGGCTCTGGAAATGCCAACACTCATCCGCATCAACGATCTCCTTTTCTTTATTCTAGGCGAGCGTGTTTTTTTTTTTATTATTTTGTTTGTCCACTTACTTCCTCTCCCTCCTCTCCCTGCACCATCTGGATGCATATGTGCATCATCAGTGCAGCCTCAAATATTTATCCCCCTTTTTTTTTCCGTCTGTGTGCGAGGTTGGCTCAGCGGGTGTGGTCTGGATGCGTGCTTTGCAGCGCAATGAATTCGGTTTGGAAAAGTTAACGACTAAGAATAATGGACGGAGGTCCAGCAGAGGGGAACGAGTATATCATTTGGCATCTGTAGTATATTAATCATAATTTTTTTTTTTTTAAGCGATGGTGAGAAACAAATGCCTTCCCCCTTCCCCTCCTCCTCAGCCTTTTACGTGCGTTCGTTTTTTTTTCTTTTTTTACCTAACGAGAACCTCCACTTTTTTTCTCTCTCGGATTGTCCTCCCCCTCCGCCTCCCTCGTGCGCCTGCCCACCCCCGCCATACAGATCAACCTCATCTCTCTTCCTCCGAGTGTGCTTATAGATCTACATGCGTGACCATGTTTACATCGCATACCTGCGCCTGTTGCATCAATTTGCATGTCACTTCCGTTTGGATTATAATCCTCCCCCCTCCTCCCCTCTCAGAGCACGTGGAACGCTGGAAGCGAAAGCCGTTGATATGTCTTGCATCAACATTGTTTTTATTTTTATTTTATTTTATTTCAAAAGGAGGGAGAGAAGGGTGGAGCTGCACTCGCGGAACACCCCCACGCGGCGCTCTGTGTTCGCCCTACTTTAGAGATGTGCTGACCCTGCCCTTCTTCTCCTCAACTAAAACATCTGCTTTGTGCATTAGTGTTTGGTTCCTTATGGCCCTGCCTTTGCACCGTTCGCGAATTTACTGCTTCCTAGGTTGCACCTCTTTTTCTTTTTTTTTTGCCCCCCCCCCCTTTTATGTGCCTGGTAGGTCATGATACATTACATCCATATATTGTATAATCTTTTTCTGTGTTTCCGCTTCTTCGTGGACACTCTCACAGATAGGAAAAAACAAGAGACGGGGCAAGTGGTGTTCCCTTCTTTTGAACCTCCTCGCTGTGTATAGGTGCACTGCCTCGTAGAAGCGTTAGCGCGATGCTCCAAAGAGGTCTGGAGATGCCGCTAACCTTGTGTATATACCCGTCGTGGTTACACAGGTTCACACGGCGCATCGGTGTGTGCCGATGGCCTCCCTCCTCCGCCCCAATGTTGGCATCCCCTGCCCTCTCAGGTCATCCTGATACTCCACATGCCTCCCCCTCTCTCCAAAAGACAAAAACAGTTGGCCCCAGTGACTTCTTAGGCGTATATTATTATTCTCCCATCAACAATGGTGGACACTGCCTCTTCCTCCTTTCACCTTCACTGAGTTGTCTGGGTACGACGACGACGCCTTCTCTGAGACTTCGTCACCCTGTCCCTCATCTCCCTTCTCTTCTACAAAAAAAAAATAGAGGAGGAGGGAGGGAGGGAGGCACTCAAGTGAGTGCACGCGTTGCCCTCTGGGCACACACACACACACACACATCAAGTAAGGATACAATACAACAGAGTCCTACCCTACCGCAACAGCAGTGGCTCATCTCGACAGTGTATACCTAATGGCGTAGACCTCTTCTGGACCTCCCTCGTGCGATGCGCAACGCGCTTGCACCAAAGCAGGTCATACGAAAATTTAAAAGCTAGATGTGAAGGCTTCAAGGAAGAGGGAAAGACAATGCGTCGGTGCAGTAGCTTCACTCGAATTCCCTCCACCCGAAAAAAAAAGAAATCTGCAGCTCATCTCAGCTGCTCGACTTGGCGCCACCGCTGCTGCCCCGTAAAACGATTCCACCTGCGTCATATGATTTTCCCTCCTCTGGTGATAAGGCTAACCGACGGCGGTAGATGGATACATCGATCCTCTGCCCATTATGGTTGTGAATAGAAGGGGAAGAGCGTTTATGTGTGTGTGTGTGTGTGTGTGTGTGTGTGTGTGTGTGTGTGTGTGTCTGTGCTCTGAAACGTGGGCTCTATTTGTTTTTTTTTCTGTCCTGCTCCTATTCTTATTCGTAATGAAGCGAATGCTCAGCAGGCAGACGAGCTACGACTGTACTTTTTATTTTTTGCCGTATAATGCATCACACGATAGGCAAACCAAGACACAGAAAGTTGTGTGATGAACGTGGACATCCAACGCAACTGCACACACACAAACATAAAAAAAAAAAAAAACGATATTAATTCTTGAGAGTATCGAGTCCTTTTTCCCCCACACCTCTTTTGTTCCTCGCTACACGCGTACCTCCCCCCCCCTTCCCCTCCTTCGACGAAATAACAGATCAAAAGGGAGGCGTGTGCATGGCAAGAAGTCAGCAGGAAAGCGCGTGGATCTGAGAAACGGGGCGTCCGCCGACGTCGGCGAAGCCGCCGCACAGTCTGCACTCTCAACTCCGAATGAATACTCGTGCAGCAATGCATGGTAGGCGATGTTAGCAAACTCCCGTACCGCGGAACATGGGGGGGGGAAGGGAGCGTAACACATCAGCTGAGCTAAACCCTTTTTTGTTCTTTTATTTTAAGGATGCGCTCTCACTCCTCTCTCCACGCTATATTGTCTCCCTCTTCTCGGCAGAACTATACCGGGGACAATCGTGAAGGTGCATTGCTCGATTGTTTACCTCCCCCCCCCCCATCTGCATCTTCTGTAACGACATACATACACACCTATACGCATAAAGGACTCTGGAAAAAAAAATTAAAGGTTTTTTTTTTGTTGTTTAAAGAAAAGGAGAGTAGAATCCGCGATGCGGAAACTCCTCTTTCTCTTTTTTATCGCGATAAATGTGTTGTTTCTATACCTCGCTTTCCTCTTTTGGCGCAGAACGCGACGTCAGCAATCGTTGGAGGCGAGGCGAGCCGCTGAGGCCGAGGCCTCCTTGAGGCATCGTCCCTTAGCGTCGGAGGGTCAGCAGTACGAAATGTATTATCAACATGTTTATGGACAAAGTGGGCATCACATGGATGGAGAAGACTCTCCGCATGGAAGACCACACCCAAACCTGGCCGGGGTGAACGCACAGGGCGCTACGCAGGGAGCCCTCCCCGCCACTGTCCTCTTCGCGGCCCCGCCTGGGACGCACGTCGACGATGCTGATTATACACGGTACTTCCCCCAAGCACAGGTAGTGTCATCAAACACTCAAGGCAACAACATACGTAATTCTGAGACGGCAGTGAACGACCAAAACACAGACCGCCCTGAAGCTATTTCTCCGTACGGTGAGGCAGACTACGTCCCACATGTAGTTGGCACACCACTTCAATCTAAGTCTTAGCCACCATAGCTTGCGGGTACGAACGCTTCTTCGACGACTCATCATACGCTGCCCCCCCCCCCTCCCTCTACACACACACACATATATATATATATATATATATATATATATATATATGTACATCAGATGCTATTACTACATACAACCATTGGCAGACAGTGGGGGAGGGGGCGCCAGGAAAAAGAGCAAGAGTTTTGCTTTTTTTTTTCCTGGATCGATGTGGTGGATTATGTCGCGCCGCTCTTTTTGAGATGTGCACTCGATTTGACCCGTCCCTCCCCCACATCCCCTCACACAAGTCCCCCTCCCTCCCCTCCTGTGCTGTGCACTCCTCTGTTTGGTGGACATGTTCTCTACACTTCCGAATCACATCTTTTTGTTTTTCTCTCCTCCGGTGAAAAGAGGAAGGAAGGCATACAAACTCTCATTGAAACAATGGCGTGCGTGTACATGTGTCCTCCTCCCCGAGTGCACGGGCAAGTGAGCACAGATGACTGGGCTTGAGTACCAGAGAAGGCGTAGCATACACGCATATGCCTCCTAAAAGAATGAGGAAGGGGGAGAGAAGGAGGGTTAATTAAAGTGAGGTGCTCGAGGACGGGGAAGGAGGGAAAGTTGAATTCTGCGTGCGCAAGTGCTGCTGTTTTTTTTTGTGTTGTTGTTGTTGTTGGTCAGTTTGTTTCTTCCACACACACACACACACACACTATATATATATATATATATATATATATATATTGGTTCTTCCTCTCCGTTGCTTTGTTTGCCTTGCACCTACCTGATCCCCTTGATTTCGTTACACACACACACATATATAGTGGTATGAATTCTCTTCATTGAACATCTCGCCGAACAGACTTCATAAGGCCCGAAAATAATTAACGATGATGAGCGACCCTCCTGTGCTTCATCGGAAGCCCCCCTCCCTCCCCCCCCCCACTCTTCCGCTGTCCAGCTTGACGCCAACTCGCATCGGAAACCGCGTGGCATTTTTTCATATATCGGCCCTTCATGTGACTGCGCTAGGAGCTACTGCTTAGACCCAAATCCTTCCCCTTCCCTTATCTCATACACACACACACCTGATTTCCCAATACAAAAGGCAGCCGCAGTGGAATTCTCCCTACATGGATATTTTTATAGTGGTGGTGTTGCTCATCGGCATTTTTTTGGTGCTGTTGCTCACCACAGTATTTTTTCTGATACGCGTAGTAGAAATGCGGCGCTTACAAAGAAGCTCGCAGTGGGGGTCAACCAGAATACTTGTGATGCCTGCATCAGTGCTCGAGAATCGCGTGAACGATGGCGTTATGAACACACACACAAGCAGCATATTGAGGCCCCTCGCGGATCGTGTCATGAATACCGAGGAGGGGGGAGGGCAAGAAGAACTTGTTGCCGAAGAAGACATCGCAGCGGAGGCACGGCACGACCCAGGCGGAAGCTTAACAAGTAGCCGAACCTTCATCTCCAGCCCAACTCGAAGTGAGAGTGCAGATGGCACACAACACGCCCTCGAAAGTCCGCACCCACACCGTGTAGTCGATGACACCGATGTCCGTGCGCCTCCGTCTTCACCACACGCTGACGACACAATCTCTCTCACACATAGCAGTCGCAGTGAAGGAAACCAACGCCCGTACCCGATGGCACTGAACATCAGACCTATTGATGCTAGAATCGTCGACTGGACAACACACACGAACCCTATAAGTAGCACAAGTGACAGGGCACTATCTGTACCATCAATGCGAATCTATTACATGCAGGATCAAATTCTCTATATCCCGGAAAATCGTCAAGGCACCCTCGAGAGGACCAGAGCTAACTTTTGGAGCTACCTTTGGCAACGACAAAGGCACAACCGCTGGACTAGAGAACCATCCCCGAACGATAGCTCCGGCAATCCGGTGAACGTAGCGGATGGATACTGCTGTGATGAACACGGTAACGAAATCCCGACAAACGAAATGAATGATGTCTACGGCCAGGCGCAGTACATCTCTCGTGCCTAGGAAAATCGAGTCGACCCGTTAAGCACACCGAAGTAGACTAATGGAGAAAACAATGCCATCATCTTCGCTCTTTGGAAAAAAAAAAACAAATGGAGGATGGCTACAAGACTGTCAACGACGCAAAGTGGAAATCGAGAACAGCAATCACAGGCTCCCTCTTCCGACGCTGTGCGCGGGCACAGTAGGAACGGAAAAAAAAAAAACTCATGTTCGACCCTTTTCAAACCTGCTCTGAATAATGTAATTTTTTTTTCCTGCTACAAAAGTAGAAATTAAGTGTCAGTAACCCTTTTTTTGTTTTTTTTGTTTAACGTCGTCTGCATGTGGGTGTGCATGTATTCTACCTATACAGGTCTTTCTTCTTTGAGCATATTCCTGCTTATTTGACCCTCTCCCCCGCAATGTTTCGTCCGTAAAAATATATATGTGCATTCACAGCGCATGTTTTTGTTTCGTTGTTTCTTCTCTCATCATTTCTACTCGCTGCATGTGAAAGTCTGTGATCCCTTAATTGTGCTTCTTATACAACTTTTTTCCGCCTTGGTTCTCGCACCATGTTTCCCTTGTCATCCCCGCCGTCCCCCCCCCCCCGTCGCTCCCCCACCCGTTGTGTCGCCTGATCTCCCTTCAGCCTCTGCATCTCCCTGATGAAGGGGAAGACAGCGCATAACGAGCTCTGTCCATGTAATTGAAAACCTCCAGTTCAATTTTTTTTTTCCGTGGGAAAGGGTGGCGGAGAAGTAGGCGGTGAGGGACTCACCCACCCACCCACTTACACCAACACGCGATGGTCTCTCCTTTTTTTTCTTTTTCCTGTGCCCTTAACCCATTTACCTCCCCCCCCCTATGCTGCTACGACCCCTGATTCTCGGATGTAATTTCATTTCAGCTTTCTTTCATTCGTGAGCAAAAAAAGGGAAGGGTATTCTCCGCCTATACGTCAGTCCCCCCCCCCTCCTTCCTTCCTTCCTAGACACACGTACCCACACATCGTCCTTTCGGAGCCTTCAATTATGAGATCTCCGCTCCTCTCAATCCCATTATGTGTTTCCTTTTTTTTTTCCCCCTGCTCTCTCTCTCACTCTCAGCCCCAATGCTACCTGCTGCCCCTCCCCCTCCCCCAACTCACACGGGTGTAAGACCGCATGTAAGTGTCGTCCTCCTTAACAGTCCCAGTGTAGCGCCGAGACACTTCTTAGCTGCTGGGTCCGGCAAGAAATAAAATATATATACCGCATGATGACGTGCGAGTAGCTCCTCTGACCTTCCTTCTTTTCTCTGCCCGCTATGTCAGCAATGTCATGCGTTGGACAGTAGTCTCTGTCCCCTCCAGGAATACTACTCAGATGCTGAAGCCCCACTGAGTACCCCGCAATCAGGGAGGGAAGGAGGGGAGGGCTACAACTCAACTCTCCCGCATATATATATATATATATATTTTTTTTTTTCTCTCGCTCTGCAACCCTGTAAACCATTTTTTTTACCGAAACAACTGCACAATCACCTACGGATAACATACACCCTCGTGTATCGCTCGAGGAGCAGTGCACACACACAACGTATGTTGGACTCTTTTATTGTTCAATGTGAGTAGCTTATTTTTTTTTTTCTGCTCTTATCTTTGAGTGTGAGCATCGCTTTAGAGGTGTGATGTGGTCTACGTTGTCTCACCCTGTATGGAACAAAAAAAAAATTCTATGACAGAGAAGCGGAATGTGAAGGGACGGCAGCGGCAATATCTCAGTACAGTACGAGTAGCTCCCACACGCGCCACAACGGCAAAGAGCGGCCTCTGTAGCCAGAATCGTAGCGGGTCGGCAGTGACCACCAGGGAAAGGGATCCCGGGAAGTCGGAAAAACGACTCCCCTGGCGTCTCGGAGCCAATCCGGTATAACAAGGCCATCTTGCATTCACGGGCTCACAATCACCATACAAACAAGACTCCTGGTAACACTGAGGGCGACCGGGTAGCCCTTCCTGCTTTCTCTTACTATTCTTATATACATCTACACGCATACACACACACACACATATATATATATATATATGTGTAGTGTTTTCCCTCTCTTGGAGCCTGCTGCGCACTCGCCCCGCGGCCGCCCCTTCACCCCAGTCGGTCGCCAAAAAAGTCTCTAATAAATTATTTGTGCGTGTGCTCATGTGACCGTATACGTCACACTGACCCCCCCCCACCACACACACGTGGTGTGTGCATCACCTCCAGCGGCAAGTGTAACGTGCCTAACAGCAATCTTTACACTGTGAATATCTTCTATTTCTGTATGCTGTCCCTCGGGGCCTCCCCATGCACTCCCACTCCTCCGCTCACCTCGTCCTCTTCTCACACCTCTCAACTCACATATGTCTCCCGTACGTCTCATGCACACACACACACACATCTTTATATATAACTCTCTGCATAAACATATATCTATGTATATAAACCTTTTGGCAGAAGGTAAAAAAAAAAAAAAACACATCGAAACAATTTTTTTTTAAAGTCTTTTTTCACTGCTGCTGCTTCCCTCCCCCTTTTTTCCCCCCTATCTCACTTGAACAGTTTTGTCCTACTTCTCCCCCCCCCCTTCCTTCCTTCCTTCCTTCCTTCCTTCCCTCACCGCCACCAGGGCACGTGGAGAATAATGTCTGAAGACGATACACAAATAATCATCCTACTTTGGTTTGTGTATATTCTCCTTCACCTATCCTTCAATCAGTGTGAACGCCGTGCAGCGCGCCGCATTGAGGAACAAGAAGCTCTAGCATACGAGCGGGAAGCTGCTGCGCACCTGGAAGAACAACTGATACGTACCCAGACAGGGATTACCGCTGTCGACGACACCACGTCACCCATAGCTGTGATCGTTATTGGCGCAGATGAAGTCTCAAACACGAACATTAACGAACCCTGCGAAGGTGCTCTGGTTCCGGACGCGAATGGGCACTTGCCTGTTCCGCCAGAGCCAGTTCATTATGGCGAGGCAACATATATAGATATACCGGAAGACCAGATCATCGCTAGTCCACAACAAACCAAATAAATTACCTCCCTTCATCCATTGACGGTTTTGATGACGGGAAAATCACATATGCTCATAATATATACATATATATATGGCGAACTCGATGCACTTAAATGCAGCCGCGGTCTCGTTAGGTCACAGTGTCCTTCATCCCTCCTTGCTTCGCATTCCTTGGAAACATTTTACGTTTCTTCGTTTTTCTTTTGTCTGTTTTACATAGCCAGTCGCCGTCGTTGGAAAGGGGGAAAGAGAAACAAGTTGCGACCAAGTCCCCCCCCCCACCCACCCTCCCTCCTCTCCCATGGGACGTAATAATGAATTTAAAAAAAAAAACTGTATTCTGTTTGCGGTGGACGTAGTGCTGATGGACATTATACCTTTAATCGTAGCCATCATTGTGGGCTGCTTTTGTTTTGCTTTGCTTTCTTCTTGTTGCTGCCGTTAACCCCCTTTCTTTCTATTACTGCCAAGGACAGCACCCCCTTAACATTGGGCGCTTCTTGGGGATGTCAGAGGGGAAGGAAGGCGGGAGAACATCTATGCGACGACTACTGCGTAGGCGTGGTTTATCTACTCAGGTGTTGCGCTGTGTTTCATATGACGAGACAGGAGTGCGCGATACTGACTGGGGGCCGGGGGCTTGAAGGTGGGAGAAGGGGAGGGGTAAAGAAGTCATGTGGAAGAAACGCATTTTTTAGTGTTTTTTTGTTTGTTTGTTTGGAGATCCCAGGGGCAGGGGGATTCACAATCTTTTTCTTCGCTGCTTCTGCCCCACCACCACCACCACCACCACTGTGTGAATATATATATGACATATCAAGCGCGATTTATCTCATTTTTTTTGTTGCTGTTTTTTTTTTTCTTGAACAAGGGTAGAGGAGCGGTGAGCGAACCCCTGTCTGTGCTCAATCAATCCTAGACGGACTCTCAGGGCCGCGTGCGACCTGGAGGGTTTGCATAGGCGAGAGGGAGCCAACTGCAGAAGAAGAATGTAATGCTGACTCCACCCCATCTCCTCCAAAAGCCCTCCACAGTCTATCGCCGTCATGTTTTTTTTTGCCACCGGGAAACAATAGGAGACGGAGACGAGAGTTTTGCAAACAGCTCACACGCACTCATTTGATTCCCTCCCTCCATCCTCCTCCTCATTTCTTTCCCTCTATGCTTTCTCATGCTCTGATCCAGTGCGGGGAGCAAAAAAAAAAAAAGAGGGGAGGGGAGGTGTGTGGAATTCTCCTGAAGCCGCTCATCACGTTTCGACAAAGATGCGAAGGCGACGCACAGTACTAGAGGTGCTCACCTGGCTCATATACCCACCACAAATGGTGTTTCAATCCTCTTTTTTTTTTCCCCCTCAGCATTGATGTGATTCTCCCACCCCATGTGTGTCCCCTGTTCGAGGAATGCCTTGGCATCCGTGGGTATTGATCTGAAGCTGTTCAAACGATGCCGCACTCGTTTTTTTTTTATATTTATATGATTTATCTTTTCTCTGTGAGAGAGGAACGGCGCTGGAGGTCCCCCCTCCTCCGTTCCCTCCCTCCCAAATACACAACAACCACACAAGTCGATACACCACTAAGGTTTGCCCTCCCTTTGCCTCTACAGCAAATACGACTCCCCTAAAAAAAAAAAAAAGCTTCTAAATGCCAAAAGAAGTAATGATCACCTCGCTGCCTGGGCATTGCGTGCGTTGTCTAAGGCGCGCTACCATGTTCCCTCACCCCACCCCCACACACTTCTCATATCCGCTCCCCGTCTCTCCTGTCACCTCCGTCTTCCCTTCGACACACAGAACTGCCGTCATCTTTTACCTCGTGCACGTCACCGGTGTGCCGGCAACACTCATCAAATTATCTCAGCGCACACACCAGGCGACGGAAGGACAACACGCTCCCCCGACCCGATCCTCGGAAAGCATTTCCTCTTTTTCTCTACCCCGGTTGTATCGACAAGGACGCCATCGGCATCCACACGACTCGGGCCCTCTGGCAGGGACAACAACTCCATCAAGCGCAGCACTCTACGAGGCAGGTGTTTCCCTCCGGGGCACCAGCCACCATTTCCAGTGATGCACCCGCATCGTTCTTCTGGTCAGGTACGAGGTGGGACTCTGTCGAACGAGCTTGGCTCTGATAAACCCCCTCCCCTTCGTCCGCCCAAAATACAACCACACCGCCGCTTCACGGGAATAAGAAACACAGTGCTGCGCGTCGATGTCTTCTGCTCTCTACTGTACCTCCTTATGCTTATTTGTATTGCGTTGCCCGTCGCCACCGTCACACAGATCTACGTCATGCGCACGATGGCGGGTTCGTGGCGCAACGGACACGATGCACGCGTGTACTACGCTACAGAGAGTATCTCTACCAGCGCTGCCACCGTGCACAGCATTGCCAACAGTTTCATGGCACTCAATACACCGGACATCGGCAACTACAGTCACCGCCGCCTCATGCGGCAGCTCTGCTCCTCGCTGGACACATATGACCAGAAGACGCGCCTGCGCGCTCTGGCGTGGGTGTCCATGGGAGAAGATCGAATCACAAGCTGCATTCATGGCACCCAGCTCACAGCGTCCATCCGCACCCTCGTCGGCTATTCATCAGAGGATCATATCATCCAGGGAGTCTATCGCATCGATAATGAGACTTACAATTTCGTGCAGCCGCTGCAGTTGGTGAAGGAGTGGCCCGCGTCAGCACGCAACATCTCTGGCCTCATACAAACAGTGTGCAGCGGTGAGCTCATCTTTGAGCTGCTGCCCGCCTATCTCAACGGCAGCATCGATAACCCAGATCCAAGCAACCACTGGAGCTTCGCGCCTGCCGTGCCGCACCTCCTCTGCTACACACTGCCACTCGGCTACCTCGCCCGTGGTCGCGCAGATATCGGAAGAGTCTCTTACGAAGACTTCACTCAGGTGCAGCTCGACGGCTCGCAGCTTCTGCTGACTGACGGAATACCAGGGGCTTCAGGGTCGGTCACGGCGATCTTCATCAACCAAAGCCTCGCCGACGATGACCCGCTTGTTCTATCCAATAGCTGGGGTCAGCCCTGTGTCAGTGATGTCAACATCCTCTCCCCTTTTTCCACGGGGTCCGTCACATACCTGAAGGTGAGCGAGATCAGTAACAGGTTCATGCGCGCTGCACTGCAACATCTCGACCTCGCGGCACTGCAGGTCGAGGGGTACCGATACACGGCCGACTTCCAGTACGACGGCACCACCGCCGTGGTTTCGGCCTACACCTTCACCACCGTGCACGGTCTTGTCCTCCCGATCGTGCTCGCCAGCAGCCACGCTGCCACGATGGCACCACACCTGCGACGCGTCACCCTCTTCAATGTCATCTTAGCCGCAGCGATCCTGCTTCTCACCGTCGCATTCTTCGGCGGTCTACATTGTCTGGTATCGAAGCCGCTCCGCCGCATCACAGCACTCATGTGCGGCAGTCGGTGTGCTGGCCGACGCGCGCTCTTTTACGCCACGAAGACGACGACACCTCTTCGGTTAAAAGAGGTGCATGAGCTCATCAAGGCACACAACACCGCCATGAAACAGCTTCGAAGCATCGACGCCTTCGTACCTGATCAGCTGCGCGTGAAGCACATCTCGCCACCCCGTCACAAGAATATCCCCGCCGCAGTGTCCTCTACACCGCTTCACGGCAGGGATAATGTATCGACGCTAGTAGATCGCTCTCTCGCCAGACACGTCTCCACGGCAGTGTTCATTGCTGTTCGACCAACAAAAACATCTGCTGGGATACCCCCCGTCGCCCACACGACGACGCCACCACCACCACCGGCTGCTGAGGAAGGAAGCAGGAGTCCTCGGCCGGGTCTACGGTTGGTGGCTGTTGTAGAGCACGCGGCGCAAGCAGCCAACACCGCCAACAGCGGCCCCTTCCCCACACCGGCCGCACTCACCGCATTTATCACCGCCGTGCAGGATCTGTGCCACACGCACCACGGCACGCTGCACCGCCTCTGCCCCGATGCGTGCGTTCTGCACTTCAACAGCACCGTGCGAGCGCACCTCCCGCGTAGTGACGAGGCGCCGTTGGCAGCGGTGTCGTCTACGGACGCCTCGACGCCGCACGGTGAGTCCGCTTCTTCATCCGCATCGCAGCCACAGAGCCCCATGCAGCGGGAAGAGATGAAGTGCCACGCCGCGCAGGATGCACGCAACGCCGTCGCCTTCGCGCTGGATCTGCTAAGCTGGGTCGATGCGCAGCAGGACGGCATCTCGTCCATGCCAGACGTGCGCGCGCTGTTGGACACGAGCATGTTCACCTGCGGCCAGTACTGCCCCGCCGGCAGCGAGCAGACACTGCAGGTGGCGCTCGGTCGTGACGTGCAGCGCGAGCTGGGCTGCGTGCCACAGCGCATCGGTGTGCGCGTCGCCACGACGGAGGAAACATCGACGCTGCTGCGCGCGGAGGTGCGGCGCACGGTCAGCCGATGCGGCAGGGCAGACCACGGCGTGCGGCTAATCCCGGTGGATGTGCTGCGCACGGGCCGTGCGGGGCTGGACAGCGACGTCATTGTGCTCTACGAGGTGCTGCCCGGCCGCGCAACCGACGACACGGCGTGGCAGCTGTACGCGCGCTGCTGCACCGACGGCTTTGCGCACATGCTGCGAGGTGACTACACGGGTGCGCTGGCTGCCTACCGCAGCGTCGCGGAGATCGCCGACCTCGAGCCTGGCCTCCTGCCGGCGTGCATGAGTCGCGAGGTGGTGGCCAGCACCGCGACGAGTGGTGCTGTCTCGATGCAGGTCGCACGACTGATGCACGAGTGCGGGCGCTGTGTGCGGCTGGGTACTACCACACCATTTTGCAGGAGCTGCACCAACCCCTTTGGCGTGGACGAGGTGCTCGGCAAGGAGCACCTCGATGTTTTCATGGGAGGAGGTCATCCGCGCCCCGTAGAGGAGAGTGCAAAAGGGAAAGGAAAAAACGCAACGGCGGGGCGACAACGACGGGGAACTCGAGTGAGCGTGCAGCACCTCAGAGCTCCCTCAAGGTACCCAGAATCTCGATATCGCTTTGTAGTTGATCTGCACGAAACGCAGGGGACCCTCCGGTGTGCACTGCCCTCAGCACCGAGGTGGATTTGTGATCATATGGGGTATCACTGGAATATCGCGCAGGGCCCAAGTGACGGTGAGGCGATACCGATTTGGAAAGGAATGCGAATGGCTGTCGCATCTACCGGCTTCATCGCATCTGCTAGCTTTTCCGCCTTCCGTGACGTGCATCCAGTGGTGGCCAAGGTTATTCGCGAGGCGCCGCTTGGGCCCATGTCCGATGCTCTGCGCAGCGCGACGCCTGTTTGCGGTCCCTCTCCCGCGCAGGAAGCCTTCATGAAGGCTGCTCTCGCCAAACACCAAAGCCTTCGCCACCCGAATATGATTTCTCTTATCGGCTACTCGCACTCCCTGGAGGGGGGTGTGGTGCTTATTTGGGAATTCAGTCCTGGTGGGACGCTGCGTGATCTGCGCAATAGATACCGTCGACTTCCGGCGATGACGGCAAACAGGTTTGGTTTGCAGTTGTTGTCCGCTCTCTCCTTTCTCCATGCGCATCACATAGCCCACGGAAACATCCATTTGGACACGATCATGGCGCACTCAGACGGAAATTGTCGCCTTGCCGGCTTGTACACAGACAAGCGAAATCCCCTCGTACTTCCTCGAAGTCACTACGTGAGTCCTGCCATGGCCGCCGGTGCCCCCGCTACACCCCCTTGCGACGTGTTTTGCTACGGCCTCGTCGCGATAGAAGCCCTCACAGAGCTCCCCTGTTGGAGGTGGGCCACAGCCGAAGACGGACAGCCATTCGGCACGATGAAGGAGCTGACGCAACTCATACAAAATGGGGAAGACACATTTCACGCCGCCGTGGCGCAGGGGCGATTGGTGGCCAACGCAGACGTGTTTGACTCACCTACGTTTTGTGAAAAATATAGCCTACTCGCGCGGAAAACACTTCGCAGCTGCGTTCATCACACACCCTCGGAACGGCCCACTGCGGTGGAGGTTCGAAATATTGTCAAGATACTTCTCAGCGAAGGCGGGTTGGCTTGTGAAGAGGATGAAGATTGAAAGAAAAGAAAAAATGCGCAGGTCTCCCCCTCCTAACCCCCTCCCTTTTTTTTTCTTTCCCTTCCTCTGGAGCGGATAATGGTCAAGGGGGGGGGGGCAAGCCGACATGCTGGCTGTGATGACTACTCTCGGTATGCATCTTTCTGTTGCCAATAGGGTACCTACATATATATTATATATATATATATATATATATATATATATGTGTGTGTGTTTATGTGTGTACCGCTTTGGATCAATGGGCCAGTTATGTTTACCTACTGCGCGGTACATTTCTCACGTTGATGAACCCCCCCCCTTCCCCCCCTCCCTCCACTCCTCCCTCCATCATTACGACCACCCCGCGAAAAACGAAAAGATATATTTATATATATCAAAGAGATTTTTCTGATTGTTTAGTCATCGGAAATCCGTGGTTTGCGCGTGCAGTATCAACTGTTTTTTTTTTTCTTTGCGAAGATTTTTTTTTTCTGCTTCTCGTACTTCTCGGGGAAGGGTGAGAGGATATGTACCTGCTACCTTGTCCCCCCAGAGGGGAGGAAGAGGAGGAGGGGGGGGGACGACAGCATCTGAAAGCCCGAAAGTCGAGATGAGAGGATGAAGCACATTGAACAGCTGCATTTCTTTGACGCAGGCGAAGAGAAGCAGGATGATGGACGGAGGAAGAAGGGGTGTCACGTACACCCTTATAAATGATTAGCTTCTCCTTTCCCCCCTCCCTTTTTCACCTAATAATATGTTAATTTTTTTTTTTTGACCTATACCTCCATTTTTGTTTTTCCTTTGTTTGTTTGTTTGCCAATATCCATACGCGTACTGTGAGCTCGCACAACGGGCGCCTCTCGTGGTTGTTCCACATACCCCCATTTCTCCTCTCTCTCTCTCTCTCTCCTTCTCCACCGCCTGTGTGTATATGGTATGGTTCATATTGGCCTTGTCCTTTCGCGTTATGTTTTTTCACGCTTATTTGATCCAAACCTGACGGGAGAATGCATCAGCATCACCATAAGCATCCTTTTCTTTTATGGCACTGGAAAAGGAAGATTTTTTTTCGCTCCCCCTCCTCCCCCCCTCTTCCCTACGTCTTCTTCTTTTTTTTTCTTGATTTTTCTTAACGGTTTGTGATGCGTACAATGCTTCCCTGAAATCTTTTTTTTGTGGGAGAAGGAGTTGGCACCCTCGGTCGACGTGGAACACACTTAACCATCGCACACGTATATAAAACGAAGTTGTAAAAATGTGCTGCACACTTTTTTGTATTTTTGTATACCGTCTTATATGTATATATATATATATATATATATATATATATATATACACACACTCACATGCGGAGTCATCTGTTTTAAGCATGTGCAACTATACCTGTTGCTGAGTTCAAGCCAGCTGATAGCGTACATACCTTCCTATGTTCTTTTCACCCCTCCCCTGCCTCAGGAGAATACATTTATATATTTTTTTTTCTTCGGTTTCTTCTTATCCAATGATTTTCTTTCTTCCCCTCACAGAAGTTGTGTAGATTTTCACAGAACAGATGTTTTTCTTTTTTTTTGGTCTGTGTGTGTGTGTATGGTCTTTCCTTCAGTCCAACCCTCTTCAAAAGGAAGAGGGCAGGCTCAGTGTATTCCCCCTACCCCACATACTCATTTTTGCCCATGTATATACACGTTCAAGTATATATACATATAAGTGAAGGGTTACATGAGCATCTTTTTATCTTTTATTCTTTATAACTTTTTCCCCCCAAACAGTGTTCTGACCGCCCCCCCCCCCTCTGCACACACACAGACATATGCATACACATACATACACACACGCACACCTCTCTTGGTCACTACAGTTCATTTGCTGTACGAATGCCCGAATGAAACTTCTACCACTCCATGGATGATGTGAGTTGTGATGTATTTGTTTTTTTTTTCTGTCAAGTGTACGCGTTGGAGTGCTCACATGTTCGCTTCAGGAACAAAATAAATATGTTATTTCTTTTTTATAATAACCGAACACCCCTCATCACCCACCACAGACGCGAACACTCCGTCCTTGTTGAACGTGTCCATTGATGGAAGAAACCTATAAGTAGCCACCCCCATCTCCTCTCCCTCTCCCTCCCTATCTGAATCCCCTTTCTCTTGCGCTGTCAATATACAAGCCGCTGATGTTTATGTTAGCATTTTGTTTGTTTGTTTGTTCGCCTTTTTCTTTGTGAGTTCGCATATCCCAAATTTTCTGGACGATTATGAAATAAGCGGCGTATGTTTCCATATTGGGCGCTGCATTTTCTTCACGCCTTCCAGAATGCCCCAGCCCACCCCCCTCTCCCTCCCTCCGAAAAGGAGAAACTGAATAATTTTTATGTTCTGGAGACCTCGATGTGACTGCGGCTGACTTGAGAATGTGCAAATGGGAAGAGGTGCGAAGGAGGGAAACCTACAGTGACGCGCCAACCCTTCACTGTGTTGTGCACCTCCCCTCCTCCCCCTCCCTCCCTCCCCTCCCCCGCATCTTCCCCAGCACGCCAAGATATACCTGTGCTCCGTCGGCACCCTTAGGCGATTCCTGACGGGGGGGGGGGGGGCGGAGTGTTCACGCGATCTCTCGAAACGCCCTGTCAATCGAGATCAGAGTAGTGCTGGCGGGTGTTTTGAAGCGGAACAGGGGCATCGCTCGTAATCATCTATTGTTCTTTTCTTGTGTAGGCGGTGCGCGGTTGGACTGCGATATTCGCGGGAGAGAAAGGGGGAATAGAAGGGAGAATTCCTCGTGGTTTTTTTTTTTTTCGCGATGGCGCCGACGCCCGGGCTCATTACATGGAAGTGCGAAGATTTCGCTCATCGCTGTTGCATGCAGTGAAGGAATAAATTTTACAAAAAAAAAAAGGAGGGCACGAAGATGGCCAACTGACCAATCGGTGAACAAATGACAATTAAGGAAAAGAGAGAGAGGGGGGGGAGGGTGAAGGAAGGGGAGGAAAAAATATAAACCCAGCTAGCCGATCGGTGAGCATAACGCAAATGTCTCATACAGGTGCACATCAGAAAGGGTGGCGTGCGAGTATCATCCTTTACGCCCACCACCTCACACCCTTTATGTAAATGCAAATATATATATATATATATATATATATATATTCTCTTCCCCTAGCGTATCTTCGGCTGTCTTGGAAAATCGCCCATACGTTTTTTTTGTTGTTGTTGTTGCCCCGCGCAGTGCCACCGTTCCACCCCCAACATTTGGGAGCTATCATTCCATCCGCTCCTTTCTAGCAGTAGGACCCCCGCGCACCAACGATACGGGTGTTCACTTGTGGAATCACACCCAGCACTCTACCCTGCGAACCCGACACGAACTCTTACGTGATCTGCTCTTGTTTCGTGCAGTCATATGTGGCATGTGCACAAATGTCCCCCCCCCTGCCTTCTTTATTCGCCTGTGCATTCACCTCCTTCGCTATTTTTTTTTCTTCGCTTTCTTCTCCCTACCACCAACACGGCATCCCCCCATTGCTCCGATCTGAACCATCTATCCTGTTTCCCCTGTGCCCCAAAACGCTGATCACGCCAACGCTGTCAGAGATGAGCTGACTGACTCTACACATCCCTCTCTCCATACCTCTCTCCCCGCCCTCCTACTTACCACACATCTGTACACTACGCGAGACAACTCACCCCCTTTTTGTCTTGACTGCCCCCCTTCCTTTTTTTTTTAGCACTTACCCCCTCCTCTACTGACACACCAACCATAACATCAAAGGCGCCACCCGCCCCCACCACAGCAGGTCACGCCGCCATGAGCGACAACCCCCAGTCCCCGCCAGGCTCTGGGAGGGGTCCCGCGGGTTCTCAGACACTTGGTCGCAATGCCGCTCCCGACCTCTCCTCAAAGCCACGTCGCACCGGGTGCCTTGGCGTCCTCGACGGCATCGGTGATCGGATCATCGGGCTGGTGTACACCGTTGTGCCGCCTGGCGGCGTGCTCTCCGGTGCCTTCAACATGGCCAGTGCGTCCATCGGCGCGGGTATTCTCGGTCTGCCGGCGGCAACTGATTCGGCCGGTCTCGTCCTCGCCATCATACTCCTCGTGATCATCACATACCTCTCCGTATTCTCCATGTACATTCTGGCGATCGCGGCACAGAATACGCGCATCAAGAGCTTCGAGGGCATGGCGCGATGGTTGTTCCCGTACGGCAACTACGCATTCTCCTACTGGGCTGCATTCATTCGGTGGTTCCACTCTTTCGCGGGGTGCGTGGCCTACATCATCAGCGTGGGCAACTGCCTGTACCCCATATTCACCGAGGCCGCAAAGCGCAACTCCGGCAACAGCGCCATACAATTCCTCTCCACCAAGAATGGCAACCGTGTGCTCACAGTCACCGTGTGGTTTTTTGTCATGCTGCCGATGGTGATTCCCAAGCACATCGACTCGCTCCGTTACGCCTCCGCCGTCGCGGTGACATTCATGGTGTACTTCGTCATCATAGTCGTCGTGCACAGCTGCCAGAACGGGCTGCGTGAGACGACCCAGCACGTGGTGGTGTCCGGCAACCAGGTGAGCGATGTCCAACTGAAGGAGAACGCTGTGTTTCTGTTTCGTACCGGCAACTCTGTTGTCCAGGCTGTTGGCGTATTTATTTTCGCGTATGTCTGCCAGATTACAGCCTACGAAGTATATTGGGACTTCAGACCGGAGATTCGCACGACAAAGAACTACACACTGTCGGCTACCATCGGCATGCTACTGTGTGGCACACTGTATCTGCTGGTGTGCGTGTTCGGCTACTTCGACTTCGGCTCTGGGAATCTGAATGGCAACTCGCTGCTGCTGATGTTCAACCCACTGGAAGAGGCAATGGTGATGATCGCCTATATCGGGGTTATGGTCAAGCTGTGTGTCTCCTACGCACTGCTTACTATATCAGCGCGCAACTCTCTGTACTACTTGATCGGGTTCCAGCACCGCTACCGCAACCGCCCCGTGGCGGCTGTCGCCGAGGAGCTCAAGTCTGTCGACATCGCCAGCGCTGCTGACACCGGTCTGCTCCTGGACACAGAGCACCGCGTGGTGAGTCCTGCCGACGCTCTGGACGAGTCGTGCGAGAACCTCAAGCAGAAGGTTGCACAGAAAGGCTGCGAGACAGTGGACATCACTGCAGACGGGTCCACCGCCGACGGGGTGGACAATACCGCTGAGGACACGTCGTACGTGGACAACATCCCACCGTGGCAGCACCTGCTTGTGGTGCTCATCCTCTCGGTCGCATCGCTGCTGTGCGGACTCTTCATCCCCGACATCAACACAGTCTTCGGGTTTGCAGGCGCGATCAGCGGTGGATTTATGGCCTTCGTGTTCCCTGCGCTCTTCATCATGTACGCCGGCAACTTCACTGTGGAGAAGCTGGGCTGGTTCACCTATGTGAACACATACGTGCTGCTGATCTGCGGCGTCTTCGGAATCATCTTTGGCACCGGCGGCACCATCTATAAAACAATCTAGGCGCTGAAGCCCGCGCGGTCGTGTGCGTCTTACCGTACGCTTTCTGGGGCAGTCCTGTCGTGGGGAGGGGAGGGAGATCACGAGTGTATCCACTGTGCTCCTGTCCCCCTTTTTTTCCAGTGTTCACGTCTGGAGCCGTGCGGAGTGATAGGAGGCGGATCTCGGAAGCGGCGGGTGCGTCGACGGAGTTGCGCCTACACGAGAAGCACGGGGTGCCCATCCCGCAGTCCTTTGGAAACACATGCGCGGCTTTCTGCATAGAGGAGACCTCGCTTGTGTGTGCGTGCAGGGTTAGGGGATGGTGCACGGGATACCGTGCCGGTGTACTTCAAGCACCACCCCCACTTTTGCCTGCCTCCATTCCCCATCCCCCCCCCATTCGAGGCACGCGATGCGTTAACTGTAACAGTCTGTTGTTTTTTCTCGATCTGTCTAACGAGGGGGGTATCACATCTGTAAATGCCCTGGTGATGACCTCCCCAGGTCTTCCGCATGTGCGCATCGGTGTATGTTTTTTCCTTTTTTTTTGCGCCCCCTGTTCTACCATTGCTCTGTGCTGGTGCAAAGGGCACACCAGAGCGTTGATGTCGACTCGAAGGCCTTCGCTCCCCACTCCCTGCGAACGGCTGAAATACGCGCACTTGTTTCCTTCCCTTCCCCCTTGCATGCGCGTCTCGCTCCTCGACTGTGTTGTACAATGCTTTCCTTCGCCATATCGCGAGGATTTAAAGGTAGCGAGCTTGTGATTAAAGAAAGGGGGAATGCAATCCGTTTTTTTTTTTGGCCCCTCCCCCTCCCTCTGAGGAGAGGTGGGAGGCCCACGCAGATGCCAGGACACATTTTCCCTTTTTGTTCTATAATACCTTTCTATTTTGGCTTCCCTAATGATAATGAAAAAAAAAAAAGCGTGAGGTCACGTGAGAATAAAGCAACGGTGACTGTCTGTGGGTGCATCAGTGTGTGTGGAGGGGACTTTGCGCAACCGAGACAACTCTTCTTTCCCCCTTGGCCTCCTCCGCTACCTCATTGCCCAGATGTGGCCCCTCGTCTCCAGTCACCTCTGGGCCTCGATGAGTGCGGCTACGGCAACAGCCGTACTTCTTCAAAGGAGGAACAGACGCGTGTGTGTGTGTGTGCTTGTGTGCGTTAGTTCCGTCTTCCCTTCTGCCTGCAGCCCGTGTGTGGTGTTCCCATCCCTCCTGAATAAGCGACACCTGCCCCGGACGCGGAGGTGACCCCGGCAACAGAAGGTGTGTGAGCAGACGCGAGACCAGAAAGTACTCGGTGCGGTGAGCGGAACACACACATAAACACCATTGCTTTTCGCCTCACCTCCCCTCGTCAAGGTCGCTTCACGTTTTCTGGTGACAGGATCAAGCGACTGCACGGCAGCGATAGGCGACGCAAAGAACACTTGTGTTTTCCACCTCCTACACTTGACCAGCAAAAGTGTTATCAAAGGCCCGGAGGTAATGCACCCAAAACCCCCGCTGCTCTTCGATAGAAATCCTGAAGCACGCCGGGTTACCAGCTGCGGGAACAGGGTGTGTCTTTGGTTGATACGTGGCAGCTTCAGAGAGTCAAGGTTAGGATGAAGAGGCGGTGCTGAGATGCCTGCGCTCGATAAAAAGATACGCCTGTGGTAAATTGGAGATAGTTATCTGCCTGTAGTGTGTTATACAAGAATTACTGTTATTTATATACACCCACACACGCATATATGTTTGATTGTTATGCCGCAGCCCCCTCTCTCTCTGGATTTCTACCCACTCGTAGCCTATCGACGATTCTCACTCCGGCCTGCGCGGTCAGGTATGAGAGGAGCTTGCATGTGGATATGATCACGTACTCTACCTGTAGAATGACGCAAGACACGGGCGAATGCCCCAAGTGCACCACTTCTTGCGACGCGAATAGATAGGAACACCACCCAACCCCTTACTCGTATGGTAATCACGTCTGCCCTCCTCATCTTATACCTTTTGTCTACAGTACTCTCTACACAAGGGAAAAAGAGCCTAGACACACACATCTTCACACGTACTCGAACCTGTCTCAGACAGGAAACAAAAATGGACGAAGCTACCCGGCAGTATCATGTATTCAGGAGGGGGGGTACAGCGACAGTCACCATCACCAAGGCGCTCCCCTATTCGTCTCTTGTGAATAACACAAGCAGAGAAATAGGGGAGAGCGTGATACAGTGTACTGCTTTTTTTTTTTGTATCCTCCCTTTTTCTAACACCACCCTCCCCATTTGCAGCATCCGCTCCCGCATCTCTTGGGCACCACCCCAGCGGCCCCCACCCCCTCATTATCGGTTACACTGCTTCAAAAACATTCGCCACATGGCAACGTTGCATCCTACCGTGTGTCGGGTGCCACGCTACGCACCTCGGCCCCACCGGTAGCAGACCACGCGTCTCCGGTTCTGTATGCCTAACGGCCTCCGGTGGACCCGAGGCTTACACGTAGGTGTACTCACGCTCGGCCATTCCGCGCCAGACTCCCGTGACGCCGCACATTGTGACCTGCTGAAGTAAGGGAGGGTGCAAATGTTTTTTTTTAAAGACCTTTGCCTGAGCTCCCGTCTTATGGAACATGTCACTTGGACCATGAACGTGTAGCCCCCAAAGCACCCAAAACTACACTCCTCCCCACCAAAGATTTCTTTTCCCACCATACCTGCCCCCGCCCAGGGGACCGGTGTTCTCAGGCGGGTGTTTTTTTTTCCTTCCTGTATTCTTTTGCTTTTTCCGTGCAATGGTTCCGCTCACACGATGTTGTGTGGGTGGACGCTGTGCTCCCGTCCCAGCGTGTGTCTCGGGATGGAATCAAGTGCTCCCTAAGGTGTCGTGGGGTACCTGCGCTACCTGCGGAGAGGGGTGCGCGGAGGCACCCACATACACAAGGAGATGGAAAGAGAGAAAGAGAGAGAGACAGAGCGGTGTCGGTGCAAAACTGCGACAGGTGCCCGTGCCCTTTATCTCTGATACACATTCTTTTCCAATGAGCACAGCCGTGACGCGCGATGGTGCGGCGCGAAATGGAAGTGTGGCGGTAGTCGCACAGCCCATCAGTGCCGCCGTGTGAAACCCTCCCCGTTTGGCACTCTCGTCTCTTCAGCGCTGCTCCCCTCCTCCTCCTCCTCCTTCTCACCCCTTGTCCTGTTGAGCTGACGGCAGCTCAGACAACCCGATACAAAGCTCACGTCAATGACGCCTGCCAAAGCACGGACGATAGCACGGTAACTCGCTCTCAGTGGAGCGCCTCTCCTCCGGAGAAACGCCCGCCTTCTCGAGCACGAGGACAGCCGGTGACGCGATGGTGCGGCGCGCTCGCCCTGTGCGCGCTCTCACCCTCCTCCCTCCTCCTGAACATGCCCTTGCACTCTTTCTTGTCCTTCCCGTCTCCGCGTCTCCCTTCCGCCTCACAACATCACACCCCCGGCGCTACCCCACCTCCAGTCGATCCTCTCCCAGCAGCACATCGCCAAAGACCTCTTCCGCCCTCCCCTCGCCCCCACTCTCCCGCTGCACCCGCTAGCAGACTGCCCGTAAGCGAGTGACACATGCCGAGTCGGTCGGCCTCTGATCGCGCCAGCGAGCCCTGCGATGCAGCGCCGGGCTCTTCATGGGGCAACTCTATGGCGCACGCCACAGCAGGCACCAGCGCACCCAGGAGAGAGGCGTGGGGTGCAGGAAACGCTCCTCGATCCCCAGACCTCTCCTCAAAGCCACGTCGCACCGGGTGCCTTGGCGTCCTCGACGGCATCGGTGATCGGATCATCGGGCTGGTGTACACCGTTGTGCCGCCTGGCGGCGTGCTCTCCGGTGCCTTCAACATGGCCAGTGCGTCCATCGGCGCGGGTATTCTCGGTCTGCCGGCGGCAACTGATTCGGCCGGTCTCGTCCTCGCCATCATACTCCTCGTGATCATCACATACCTCTCCGTATTCTCCATGTACATTCTGGCGATCGCGGCACAGAATACGCGCATCAAGAGCTTCGAGGGCATGGCGCGATGGCTGTTCCCGTACGGCAACTACGCATTCTCCTACTGGGCTGCATTCATTCGGTGGTTCCACTCCTTTGCCGCGTGCGTGGCCTACATCATCAGCGTGGGCAACTGCCTGTACCCCATATTCACCGAGGCCGCAAAGCGCAACTCCGGCAACAGCGCCATACAATTCCTCTCCACCAAGAATGGCAACCGTGTGCTCACAGTCACCGTGTGGTTTTTTGTCATGCTGCCGATGGTGATTCCCAAGCACATCGACTCGCTCCGTTACGCCTCCGCCGTCGCGGTGACATTCATGGTGTACTTCGTCATCATAGTCGTCGTGCACAGCTGCCAGAACGGGCTGCGTGAGACGACCCAGCACGTGGTGGTGTCCGGCAACCCGGTGAGCGATGTCCAACTGAAGGAGAACGCTGTGTTTCTGTTTCGTACCGGCAACTCTGTTGTCCAGGCTGTTGGCGTATTTATTTTCGCGTATGTCTGCCAGATTAACGCCTACGAAGTATATTGGGACTTCAGACCGGAGATTCGCACGACAAAGAACTACACACTGTCGGCTACCATCGGCATGCTACTGTGTGGCACACTGTATCTGCTGGTGTGCGTGTTCGGCTACTTCGACTTCGGCTCTGGGAATCTGAATGGCAACTCGCTGCTGCTGATGTTCAACCCACTGGAAGAGACTGCCATCATGGTTGCCTACGCCGCTGTCATGGTCAAGCTGTGTGTCGCCTACGCACTTATCACTCTATCAGCGCGCAACTCTCTGTACTACTTGATCGGGTTCCAGCACCGCTACCGCAACCGCCCCGTGGCGGCTGTCGCCGAGGAGCTCAAGTCTGTCGACATCGCCAGCGCTGCTGACACCGGTCTGCTCCTGGACACAGAGCACCGCGTGGTGAGTCCTGCCGACGCTCTGGACGAGTCGTGCGAGAACCTCAAGCAGAAGGTTGCACAGAAAGGCTGCGAGACAGTGGACATCACTGCAGACGGGTTCACCGCCGACGGGGTGGACAATACCGCTGAGGACACGTCGTACGTGGACAACATCCCACTGTGGCAGCACCTGCTTGTGGTGCTCATCCTCTCGGTCGCATCGCTGCTGTGCGGACTCTTCATCCCCGACATCAACACAGTCTTCGGGTTTGCAGGCGCGATCAGCGGTGGATTTATGGCCTTCGTGTTCCCTGCGCTCTTCATCATGTACGCCGGCAACTTCACTGTGGAGAAGCTGGGCTGGTTCACCTATGTGAACACATACGTGCTGCTGATCTGCGGCGTCTTCGGAATCATCTTTGGCACCGGCGGCACCATCTATAAAACAATCTAGGCGCTGAAGCCCGCGCGGTCGTGTGCGTCTTACCGTACGCTTTCTGGGGCAGTCCTGTCGTGGGGAGGGGAGGGAGATCACGAGTGTATCCACTGTGCTCCTGTGGTATGTTCGATGTTCTAGGGTGTGTTTAGTGTGCAACTCTTTTTTGTTGACAAAGAACGAAGGAAGAGAGCGGTGTTTTTTTTCAGTGGAACTAAGGGAGTGCAAGTGTTGTTGGCGGTGGTTGGGTGTCGTGTGGGCTTTGATATTTAATCGACGTGAATCAGAAGGCGTCGTGAGTCAGAGTACCGCGACTCTTCTCAACGGTATTATTATTATTATTATTCGGAGAGTCATCAAGTGAGGCGCTCTGTGGAGGCGAGGGCACACGGTGCAGCCAAAGACACTCCTTGAAGAAACAGATACGATCTCCCATAAGATGTGGGGGGTGGGTTTTCGGAGTCTTTTCAGGGGTTTATGTGACTGTTTTTATTTGGTTCTTGAGATTAAAAACGCTCAGCAGTGAGATGATAAGGGTCAACGAAAGCTCGATTGGAGCACCTCCCCTTCGGCGCGGCGTTCTTCGTGTACGAGACTATGATTACGTGCCTCCATTCGGGCTTTCTTGGTACGTTTTTTTTTTTTTCTGCTGCTCCTGTCATAAGGACAGCTGAGATGACACTGTTGGACTACATCACAGTGCGTGGAGATGTATTTTTGTGCCCATAAGTGCACACCAAAACGATAGGTTTTTTTTCTCTTCTCCCTTCTCATTTTTTTTTATTTCTCAGAGCAAACCCATGAGTAAGGTTCAGCAGTGAATGAAAGGATTACACATTGCGCGGATGCGTGACTGGTGGGACACAGTCTCTGCGAGACTGTTGCAACCACCACGCAGAAGCGGGGGCCTTAGATGTTTTTTTTCTTGTGAAGAACAAAAAGAAGGGGCTGCGTGTGTGTGTGTGTGTGTGTGTGTGTGTGTGTGTGTGTGTCGTGTGTGTACTCTGACTTTACGATGTCTCACAG
>CM007315.1:776401-798129 GCA_000333855.2 Endotrypanum monterogeii | reverse complement strand
AGCCGCCACAGCCCACCCACCTTCCACTCCCTCACTCTACTTACGTCCTTCCCATTTGGCTGGGGGGGTTGACTCTTCAACCTAAACAGATTTCCTGCGAACCCGATATCACACCTCGCACGCACCGGAGGGTGTGTGTGCTCTGTTTGCAAGCATCTATAGATACACTTCAACGTTAACAAATATCGCTTCCCGTAAAGAGAAGATGGGACCGCGCGCCTCCGAGAGGTGGTCAGCGCCGCACCGGTTGCCGATTACGTGCCCCGGGATGCTACCCGCAGCGCTCTGTACTGTCACCATCGTGTCGCACTAGATTGCGCCAGGCTCGGTATGCGCGTGCTAGGCACCGAGACGGCTAAGGGGCACTGCGATAACGGCCTCCTCCGGCGACTGCACCCGGGTCATCGCACAGATCGTATCTAGGAGCGGTGAGCGGGCGTCACCATAGGGGGCATCTCATGATCGTGCTGACAGGGATGCAAGGCCTGTCGATGCTGCAGCGGATCAGGTGGTGCAATGTGCCTCGGGGAAAACATGCTGGATCTTGTCTCCAATCAACACGACGCGTGGGCACGGCCCTGCGGGGTCAGCACTGGCGTTTCCTGTGTGTCACAGTGCACAGTAAGATGCGTGTGTGCCGACACACCCAAGGTAACCGCCCCGCCGTTGCGATTTTCTCTCCCCCCTCTGGAATGCCCTTGTCTGCCCTCACTCTCTTCTGTGTGCATGCATCCCATTTTCTTCTGATTGTACTGATGTGCCCACTCAACGCCATCACTCAAACCAACTCAACGCAGTCCCTTGTGCTGTTTGTTTGTGTGGAGAGGGGAAGAGTATTGTCCTTTGTATTCTGCTGTACTATCCTACTGCATCTGTTCTTGGGGGGACGATGGCTCATTTTTCAGAGATCACTGCGTTGTCTCGCCCTTCCTCTCCGCCGCTTCTAAATAATTTGGCACTCGCACACAAACTTACATCTGCAGCTTCCACGGAATCACACTCCTCTGTCCGTCTCCCACTTCCCCTCCTCCTCCCACACACACACACACACACACACACACACACAGCTCTCAAAGCGAACCAACTGCACTGACACTCTTCCTCTCCAGCGGTGTGAGCCTCAGTATCTCGCAAACACCCGATGATACATTAACCCAAAATGGGAAGGGAAAAAAAAACCAGCACACACGACACATAGCTCGACAGAGTATTCCACCTTGCAAATATAAATGCTTACCAGTCGCTCCCCCGGGCTGGTCGCTGCCACTACGGCCCCGCCATGAAGGAAAATGGGGCCTTTCCCTTCTGTTCCTCACTGTTCGGATGAAGCCCACCCACCCCCACCCCGTTGCCCTCTGCGTGGCATCTCCCCTCCTCCCTCTCCCCTCCCATCCCAAATCGCACACTATCCGGCTGCCCCCCCCCACCTCCTCCCCCCTCCCCTGTTTTCCTATCCCCCCCCCTTTCGCCCCGGCCCTCGACATCAGGCGTCTCCAACCGAGACTGCAGAAGGAACCGCTGCCACTCCCCCCCTTCCCCCCCCTCCCTCCCTCCCTCTTCGCTAACTACATAAACCCTCTCGCCTAGTATAGCATGAAATTGTTTCCCCGCACCACGCTGCCGACGACGACGAGGGTGCCTAGCGGTGAGAACCTCCGAGAGAAGGCGCTTTCCCCTTTGAACGCATGCGAACAGCGGCCGCCTCGCACCTCAACGCACGCCGCATGGCGTAATTTTTTCTGTCGGGTTGACGTTCTCTGGACTGCACTCTTTTCTGCCCTTCTCGCAGCTGTTGGTCTGTGTATTGCCATCATCACAGAGACTCTCGTCTCCACCGCTGTAGTCGAGTCGTGGCACACACTCCACGATCTGCATGCCCACGTTATCGGCAAGTGGCTTAATCAAAAGATTGGTGTCGCGTACTACATGGGGGCCAACCTCGCCTCACTGTCCGTACGCACCTCACTACCAATGCAATCCGAGAAGACCTTATCCACGATCTGCTCGATCCTCACGGCCTACGATAAAGAAATGCTTATATCCACCCTATCCATCGCCTCGCTAAAGCATCGAGAGGTCATCAGCTGCATGCACGGCTTTAATGAAAAGAAGTCCTCAATTTTGTTTGCAGGCTTTGTTTCCTACAACCATACCGTCAATGCCACACACTATGTCGACAAGGATACCTACCGCTTCTATCGCCCGCTACGCGTGGCAAGGGAGTGGCCCCTATCGATGCGGAACATCTCCAACGCCATCGAAGAAAACATAAACGATGTTCCCGTATTTCGGATTTCCTCAAAATGTGAGTCGCATCAAATCTCTCATTTTGACCGTCGCAGCATGTGGCGGGTAGGGCCGTTCTCGCCCCACTTACTTGCGCTCAACACGCCAGCATGCATAGTGGACAGAAGCCTCCATGATCAGAGCAACAGCTCGATAACAGACTACGTGCACCTCCACATCAACGGCACGAGACTGCTGCAAGAGATGGACGGCTCGCACCTCGCTGGTTCCCGCATAGCATTGTTTATCAATCACACGCTCACCGAAAGCGACCCTCTCATAATGTCAAACAACTGGGGACAGCGAACCATCTTGGAGACTGTCATCCACATGCCGCGGGTCCACAGCTACAGGGCATACCTCAAGTCCAGTGAGGTCCGCGACCCGCTGATGCGCGCTGCACTGAAACACGTAAACCTTGCTTCACTGCAGGTGGAAGGGTACAGGTACACCGTCGACTTCCAGTACGAAGGTGCACCGGCGACAGTCACTGCGTGGAGCTACACGAGCACGAAGGGCCTCGTGCTGCCTCTCATCTACGTCAGTGGACAGGCAGACATCACCGCGCCGCACACGTTTATCAACATCATCAGCAAGTGCACAGTATCCGCCGTTGTCCTTATCTTAGCTTCTCTTTTTTGGTGCCTCATCCATCGCACGTTCTCGAAACCCCTCAACGGTTTGCGAGCCAGTCTGTTGGCTAGCGTCGAGCACGGCGATCGACAACTCTACCGCCCTGGAGGCACTAATTTTGTCCGCTTTGGTGAAGTCGATGCTCTCATTAAAGCACACAACAGAACGATGCAACAGTTACGCGACGTTGACGCCTTTGTCCCTGAGGGCCTCCGACAGCGCGCCATGAACAATACAACCCGCCAGAGCAAAGGTGTCCCAAGACAGGGCACCTCCTCCCCACTACCCCTGCGAAGACGCCGGAAACCTACGACGACCCCACTATCGCTGCACCTCTCCACTGTACTACATGTCTCGATTGGTGTGAACGCCCCCATCGCGCCGGCCCTCTTCGCGTCGCCACCGCTCCTGGCTGAAAAAGAAAACCCCCACTGGTCCCATGGACAGCGACTCATCGCAGCTGCTGAGAGAACGGCGCAGGCAGCCAACACCGCCAACAGCGGCCCCTTCCCCACACCGGCCGCACTCACCGCATTTATCACCGCCGTGCAGGATCTGTGCCACACGCACCACGGCACGCTGCACCGCCTCTGCCCCGATGCGTGCGTTCTGCACTTCAACAGCACCGTGCGAGCGCACCTCCCGCGTAGTGACGAGGCGCCGTTGACAGCGGTGTCGTCTACGGACGCCTCGACGCCGCACGGTGAGTCCGCTTCTTCATCCGCATCGCAGCCACAGAGCCCCATGCAGCGGGAAGAGATGAAGTGCCACGCCGCGCAGGATGCACGCAACGCCGTCGCCTTCGCGCTGGATCTGCTAAGCTGGGTCGATGCGCAGCAGGACGGCATCTCGTCCATGCCAGACGTGCGCGCGCTGTTGGACACGAGCATGTTCACCTGCGGCCAGTACTGCCCCGCCGGCAGCGAGCAGACACTGCAGGTGGCGCTCGGTCGTGACGTGCAGCGCGAGCTGGGCTGTGTGCCACAGCGCATCGGTGTGCGCGTCGCCACGACGGAGGAAACATCGACGCTGCTGCGCGCGGAGGTGCGGCGCACGGTCAGCCGATGCGGCAGGGCGGACCACGGCGTGCGGCTAATCCCGGTGGATGTGCTGCGCACGGGCCGTGCGGGGCTGGACAGCGACGTCATTGTGCTCTACGAGGTGCTGCCCGGCCGCGCAACCGACGACACGGCGTGGCAGCTGTACGCGCGCTGCTGCACCGACGGCTTTGCGCACATGCTGCGAGGTGACTACACGGGTGCGCTGGCTGCCTACCGCAGCGTCGCGGAGATCGCCGACCTCGAGCCTGGCCTCCTGCCGGCGTGCATGAGTCGCGAGGTGGCGGCCAGCACCGCGACGAGTGGTGCTGTCTCGATGCAGGTCGCACGACTGATGCACGAGTGCGGGCGCTGTGTGCGGCGTGGGTATACCGGGCCACTGTGCAAAGTACGCCTCTGCCCCCTGGGCATGGACAGGGTACTCCGCGACATGAAGCCGATGGTGCACGGGAATGAATCGAAAAACTGGAGGATGGCGCTGTCCTCGAAATGCGAGTTGAGCGCTGTAGAGGATCGGGAGGCGTGCGATGAGTTGCGCAGCGGCTCTTCCGTGGGGGCGTGGCGGCAGTTCCCTGAAGCCCGAGACCGCTACGTATTGGAAATGAAAGACGGTGTAGAAGCGTTTCGGTTTTCGGTGCCGTCCCTGCCTGCCTGGATGCGCGATCAACAAGGGCTCTACTGGCACATCGCGCGTAGTCAGAGAACGTGCGAGCTGACCGCAGAGCTCGTATGTGAGAGAAGGCAGCTGGCGATGGGCTCTACAGGGCTGCTGAGCACCATTAAATTTTTTATCTATCGCGATATTCACCCTGTGGTCGCTGAAGCCATCAAAGACGCCCCAACAGGACCCATGTCCGATGCAGTGCGCAGCGCCGCACCCGTCTGTGGGCCCACAGCACATCAGGCGGAGATGATGCGATGCTTGTTTGACAAGCACCAGAAGCTGCAGCACCCGAACCTCCTTTCCTCCTTGGGGTTCTCCGAGTCGATCGAGGGCGGTGTGATGCTCATCTGGGAGTTCAGTCCCGGCGGCACCCTTCGCGAGCTCGTTCTCCGCTACTCGCACGTGAAGCCGGTGACAATCTTTCGCTTTGGCCTGCAAACTCTCACCGCTCTCTCGTACCTGCATGAGCGTGGGCTGGCGCACGGGAAGATATCCCTGGACAATGTATTAGTGAGTGCCGATGGGAAATGCCGCCTCACGGGGCACTCGGGTGACCGAAAAGCAACACGCGATCTTTTTTATCAGCACCAAAGCTGCTACTTGAGTCCGCGGATGGCAACCGGCGCCCTGCCCACCCCGCAGTGTGATATGTTTTGTTTCGGCCTTGGGTCGTTGGAGGCGATGACAAAACAGCAGCCGTGGAGGTGGGCTACCGGAAACGACGGCGATCCACTCGGGACTCCAGCAGAGCTGGCAGAGCTGACGAAGACCGGAGGGCGACCCTTCAGCGACGCACTAGTGCAGGGTCGTGTGGTGGCGAACCTAGACTCTCTTAGAGAAGCAAGTGTGATTAACATATATGGCTACCGTGCAGTCGAGCCTGTTATCGCCTGTCTCTCACTCGACCCAGCCAAGCGTCCCACGGCTATGCAAGTACGGGCAATAAGCAAAGAACTGCTTCTGGAGGCCGGTCTCACGTTGGAGGAAGACGAGCTCGCCGCGATTAGCTCCGATGAAGACACGTGATAAACAGTGCGAAGGATGACGGTGATGAGATGAACAATTGGAAAGTTTTTTTGTTTTTTTTTTTCCAAGAGGTGAAGGGCTATCCGAGCCGAGGGTGCGCTAAGTAGTCCTCCAACGACCGCCTCTCCCTCCCACACACACGGGAATATATATAATGCGCATCTCTCCCCACCGGCCAAGGGGAGAGAATGTCGCCAAATCTTTGAAAGGAGATGATATTTTTGACGAGGAAACCCCAGCGAAAAGGTCTGTGGGCGTGGGTGTTCCTGCGCTCGTCCTTTTTTTTTGTTTTTTCCCGTTTCTCACGTCAACCCTCATACACCCCAAACCCTTTCTTCCTGAATGTGGTCGCCAGCTGGACCTTCGATGTACTTTATTTTTTTTTCTTCCTCAACATAAGTGCATTCTACTTTTTTTTGTTGTTTTGTGTTGTTTTGTTGTTTAAGCTGGTGTGTGCAGTTCTATTTCTTGTGTCAATTTTTTTTTTTTCGTTCGCTATCACTTTTTTCTCCCCCGAGGCTGTTGTGCGGGTGTCTATCTACCTCCCCCTATTTTCTTTTTCATGTGTGTGCTTCGTCCTTCCCCTCCACCTCCCCCCCCCCCCATCTCTTCATTCCTACTCCCCCTCTGCTCTGGCCATCAGTCCCAATTAAATTTATGTTTTGGGAGATATTTATTTTCATCTGAGGAGGAGGAGGAAAGGAGTGACGGTGCAAGGCGAATCCCTAGCCCTCCCCTTTGCCCGACATATTCTCTCACGATGCAACATTGGTATGTGTGTCGCATGTTTTTTTTTTTTTTCACCTCTTCCGTTCGTGAAGCCGTGCCTGCGTGCCCCTCTTAAATAGAGTTGACCTCTGCTGCTGATCTTCTTTCTCTCGAGTCAATCTCAGCTGTGCGATATCCCTCTCCCCTCTACACCCCGTAGTTGTTGCATCTCCTCGACCGCGGTCGCGAGCACTGCTGCGCCTCCTCTCCCCTTACGCACGCGCCGCACTTGGGTTTTGTAATGAGAATGTGCTGATTGCCTTAGGCCTCCTGTGTCCTCTGCCTCATACTTTTTTTTTTTTTCGGAGCGCGCAGTGAAATAAATGACGACGGGGGAGATAAAGCGGACGAGGCAGAAGAATACGACAATAATGTCGAGGGAGAGGGGGATAAGAACGAATATCTCACAAGGTCGCCTTGTTTGTTCGTTTGTTTCATGTGATATTTTATTTTTTTTTGTCAGAAGAATTTTTCTGGGAGCAACAATGGCCCTCAAGGAATACATTCAGGGCTCCACTGTTCCGTTAGCCATCCTTTCCTTCCCTTTCTTTTTTTTTTTTTTCAGGACCCTGAGGAGTGGGAAGTCTTCATTTCTGTTACTGTTACACTCAATACCTTCTTTTTTTTTCTTCTTTTCAGAAATGTCTTTATATTAAATAAGACTTCGTTCATATCTATTGTTGGCGTATATACTTCTTTATATAAACACGAACACATCCTCTGTGTGTGCGTGTGTGCTGTTAAAACAGAAAGAGCGATGGAAGACAGCACCAAGAGGCCGCGACGTAATATGCACAAAAATGTGTTGTAATACAAGCGTTTTTTTTTTCCACGATATGCAGTCTATAAATATTGCGATTTGGGTATTACATGTCCTGAGTAGGGATGTGAGGGTGTGTGTGTATGTGTGGAGGGGAGGGTTCGATCATATTATTTTTTTTTTATGTTTGTGTGTGTGAAGGGGAGAGGAGGGGAGTACCAAGGATCCGATCTCCAGTCTGAGTGGATACCCCAGCACCTCCCTCTCCCCTTATCCGTGCCCCACCGCCTCCGACAGTGAAGAGCTAAATTCCCCGTTGACGTTGCCCAGGAGTGCCTGCGATGCGACATCCCAACCGAAGTGGAGAGGGGAAGGGGGAGGGGGGGGGGATGGAGCTGAGACCAGTGTGTAGTCTATTGGAAGGAATGATGCAAAAAAAAAAAAAAATGGTCCTCCTTCTTTTCCTTTGGGCCCCCTCAACTGCTGGCGGACGCTGCCGAGCAGTGTCTGCGTAGTCCACAGCAACTAAAGCAGTGACAGAAAGAAAAAAAAATAAGCGAGACAACCGCTAGCACGTACGCGCGCGACCCGACTATTTAATTTCCCTGTGGATCTCTGGCCACACCGACCCCACCTCTTTCGCTGTTGAGTATTCGGCCTTGACGGAATCCCCTATTTCACTCACACACACACACACACGTGCGTGCGTGCGTGCGTGCTTTGTGGATGCAATCAATCTCCGTTGCCCCTGCAGTGTCGGCAATAAAAGTGCGCTGAGAGAGAGAAATACAAGGAAAAATCAAAATCAAGGGTTTTATTTTCTGTTTCTTTTTCGACCTCTTCTCTGTCTCACTCGTCTTTCCCCTTTTTTTCCTTGCTTCAACGTCGTGGAACCGTCGCACGCTTCGATACAATCTCAGTGTATTTGTAGGTCTGTGCGAGTGTGGGTGTGGGTGTGTATGTCTTTCCCCTTCTTCTGAAACTGCACAAGAGAAAATCTCAGGCATTTAGGTCTCTAATTGTCGAGCGCCGTCTTTTTTCTTTTCGAGTCCACTCTCTTCAGAAACATCTTGACTAGGTGCCTTCACCCACTCGCACCATTCCCTACTTCCGCTGCTCCGTTACCCAGTGGTGTGACGGCAGCCGTACCGATTTTTTTTTCTTTTCTCTCCCGTCATCTCATTCCTGGATATCGCGTGTCTACTTGACATCTTCGCTTCTTATTTGCTTTTTTTTTCTGTTGTTTTTTTTTTTTGTTTGTTTGTTTGTTTTAGGAACAGTAATGGCGCTTCAATACACCTCCGAGGTGTTACGGGCTCAGGGCATCGGCAGCCCATACGCATCGGTGGAGGAGTTATACATACCCGACCCAATGAATGCATCCCGCCTCATCATAGACAGTGCACGCGCCATGTTGCCGTGGTCCGACATTCCGATGGCCCTCCTGAACATGAAGGCGTACCAAGAAAAATTTGGTGCGGGTTGCAGCGGCTGGGGAATGGATGTAGGCCTGCTTTGGATGCTGCTTCCTACCCTGTACTGGTTCCTAGGTATCATGGCGATCCGATACGTGTGCCGCAGTCCGCTGGCGCGCTTCGGAATATACTTGGGCGTTGTGACGGAAAACTCAGCGTGTCATCGTCGCCGCGTCGCTGCTGGCAGGCGTGGCGTAGCGGCCCTCTCATCTCAAAACCAAAAAAAAATTATGAAGTTCCAAAATCAGCTTTGGCTTTCCATCTTTTATGTGGTGTCGTCCTACTTCGGGTACTGCGTCCAGCGAGGTGAACCCTGGTTCAAATTTCCCCTGAGCAACGAGGCGATGTTGAGCATTCTTGTGCCCCACCCGCACAACCCGTCGAAAGCACTGCTCGTTTATTATCATTACGGGCTCGGCTTCTACCTGGCCGAGTTGTGCTCGCTCCTTTTCTTTGAGCGTCACATGAAGCGTTCTGATTTTTTCGAGTATATAATGCACCACATCATGACCATTGCGCTGATGGTGTTCTCCCACATCGGGATTGAGCACCGCGTTGGCGCGTACGTTTTATTCATTCATGACGCATCGGATATTATGCTCTGCGTCAGCAAAGCACTACACTACATGCTGCAGGAAGACACCGCACGTCAGACGCGGTACAACAAGAAGCACGCCAAGCATAGCGGTAAAACATACCGACAGTCATTGCTGTATAAACGCTTTATCACCGAATCGAGTGTCAACGGCTGCTTTGGTGTTTTTGTTGTGTGCTTCTTCTTTTTCCGACTCTACTGCCTGCCTCATATAGGCAAAGGAATGCTTTTTATAGCCCCCAAGGTGCGTCACGGCAACCTCAATATGTGGATGCTCTTCATCCTGCTGAACTTTGCGCTTCAGGGGCTGCATGTATACTGGGCATCCCTCATCATCATGATGATACTCACCCTCGCGACGGGCGGGGAGCGCAAGGACATCCGCTCAGGCGACGACGACGACTGTGAAATTCCCTCGTGTGTGCACTGGGGTCAGCTGTCAGAGTCAGACGACGACGACGACGATGCGCAGAGAGGCCGAAGCAACGGAAAGCACAGCACATCATCACCGAAGAATGCCACCTTCTCCTCCCCGGCGCAGCACCGCAACGGTTCGCCGGCCCGCAGCGCATCCAAGAAGCGGCAACAGCAACAGTCATAATAGCTGACCTGGTCAAAAGGAGAAGCAGAGGAAAAATGAAACTCTGAAAGGGGAAACATTTTTTTTTTTTTTTAAAGGCGGCGTGGCGTCTTCACTACATGCATTCCCTCTCCTCCGTCCCTAAACTCTGGGGCAAAACTAAATGATCACACACAGACACACACACACACACACACAAGCAGGGAGAAAGGGAGGGAGGGAGGGAGGGAGGGAACTATCAATTCACGTCGATTAGGATCACAACAAGGCATCTTTTTGTTTGTTTGTTTTTACTTCTATCAGACATACACTGACACCTTTCTTTCCCCCCTTTCCCCTCAACACCTGTGAAACAATTCGCCTCTCATTTTGACTGTGTGTGGTTGTGTCTAATTCTGTGTGTGTGTTTATGTCTGAGTCTGTGTGTGTGTGTGTGGGTGTGTGTTTGCGTTGGCTTGCTTTTTGTATACTACGTTTCTCATCGTTTTTTTTTCCTTTTTTGAAGGTCTCAACCTAAATGACTAAGCGGAATGGGGGTGATCCAGAGAAATAAATCCGACCAGTCCGCAGCATAAATCATTCTTGCAACATAATCGTCTTCTTCACTCGTTCAAAAAAGTCTGCGCACAGGCACACACACAGAGACACACATACATACATGTTTTTGTTTTTTTGTTTGTTTATTACTTTCTCTTCAGTGGATCGACTTTTTTTTTGTTCTCCTGAACAAGTCCCTTGAGACTCTTTATAAATAAATATATATATATATATATATTTATCTATTTATAAAGTTGTGCACACCTATCGGACATCTTTGCCTGTGGATATCTTCGCGAGCGAGCGGACACTCTTTCTCCTTCCGATCAGCCTTCGAGAAACATGCAATAACGAGACGTGGATAGCCTCGGACATGGGGAAAAAGAAGCAAAAAAAAAACATTTCAACAAGGAAATGTCGAAAAAGAGGAGGATGCAGGCCCGTATCTGTTGATTAGCATTCCGTGGTTGCTGATATCGACCTCATGAACAGATGGTCGCATCAGATTTCTTTACGGATATCGTTTGTTTGTATGTGTGTGTGTGTGTGTGTGTGTGTGCCTTATGACCGTCTGTATCTCTGTTTCACCCCCGGAAAGACCTTCGACATGCCCATGGAGGACGTTACAGCTCCTCATTCCTTCACCCCCAGCTAAGGGTCTACTGTGAAGTGATACCCCAATGAATAGGTATCGAGGCTTCCGCGAGGGCATCGATATCGCAATCGACCCCACTCGAGCCAGCGCCCGTGGAACATCCACAATTCAAAAGGATCAAAACTCGATGATGAGCGTACCCACCCCAAAAAAAAAAATTTAAAATAAAAATCGTCGTCCTTGCTCATGACGCCTCCCCCGCCCCTCTCATTCTCTTGCTGGCATGTCCATCATACATATACACCAACTCTCTCCATCTGCCACTCCCTCCCTCACGTACACACAAATATATGCATACGCACACACGTTACCCTCATCTCCTGTGTGTGTGTATGCATTTGGTAATTCTATCGTTCCCCCACCCACATGATCCACTAAAAGCTGAAGCATCCCCCTCCTCCCTCCTCCCCCCCCCCCTGCTAAGCAAACCTCGCACCCTGGGGGAAAAAATATTATATATACATATACATATATATATATTATAATTTTTTTTATTGGAGAAGAGCCCCTTCGCGGCACTCCTAAATTTCTCTGTGTTTCTGTACACACGTATTATTTCTATTTATTTTTGTTACATCGAGTCTGAAGGAAAATTTTTTTAAAAAGAAATCGGTGCGCCTCAATTTGTTCCTTCCAGCTTACCGCTTCTGACTGTGGTGCTCATATTTGTTTTCCGATTCTTCATTTGAACTCTTCTGTGGCTGATCCTTTTTTCTTCTTTCTGCTCGTGTCTATGCCTCTTCTTTTTCCCTTACTTCACCTCACCAGGCCACTGCACTGACATGTGACATACTTCACAAAAAGAAGGTACAAGCCACGTATTAGTTCCCCTCCCCTCCCCCGTCCTCCTCATCCCTCCCCTGTGCCTTCCTCACCCCTCCTCCCCGTAACCCCACGCAATCATCTGTATTGACCAATAACCCCACAAACACACAAACCTGTGACACCACCTTTGGCCACGCCCCAGAGCTGCCCCATTGATCACTGGCGCAAACAAACACTCTCCTACGCAACGTGACAAGAACCACCGAGCCTCTCACGTATTTATACGCTTACACACACACATATATATAATAAATAAATATATTTATTTATTTATTTATATATATATGTGTGTACACCAAGAAGGACTAGAGGGGGAGAAACAAGAAGCACACCTGTAACCCGAGAAAAGGAAGTCATGGATACGAGGTCAGTGAGCGTCATTATTGTTGCGACGGTCAGTGCCGCGGTAGTCGTCATTGCAGCATTGGTGATGGGAATTATCACGTACTTCGGCATTCACATTTGTTGCTTTTGCTACGACAAAGACGTGGAAGGCGAGGACACCCTGCGTGACCATGGCGCGGCGCTCACGAATACAGGGAATGAACTCCACCAAGAGGTCGACGAATGTGGTAGTGGCGAGTATCCTTTAGTTTGTCCATTGACCAAAGGAATCACTACGATCGCAGTGGATGTCCCCGGGAGAGGCGAAGGAGATATACAGGACACGCAGTGCCAAAGCACACCCGAAACAGAGATGGCGCAGGAGTATCAGGATTGCAGTGAAGCTATTGTTCCCTCTTGTGAACACGCAGGCACCCACAGAAACACGATAAAGAATAAGTGGAGCACAACTCCGCCTGCCTCCCAAAGCCCTCCGCCCCCCCCCTCGCTTGATCCTCAAGCAGCTGCCTATACGACTTTAACGATGGAGGACATCACGCACCGACATCGTTGCGACGTCGAGTCGGCTGCGCTCTCTGCAATTTTACAGTCACGCTAAGCTACTACTCGTGAATAAGCAAAACCTGCAACCGAGATCGCAACTGCCTCACTTCGAGAATCAGAACTGCCTACGTGTGTGTATCCACCAGTCGCCGTGAATACAGGCATTGATGGAGAGGCTGCGAAACCTGATGAATGGAAAAAAAAACATTTAAGGAGGTGCTCCTATACACGTCCTCTTTTATATGTATCACGATTGTTTTATTATTATTATTATTATATATATATATATATATATATGAGATATTTTGTTAAACTGATATGTTTTATGTGTAACTATTTTTTTTTGTTTCCTTTCTCATCAAAGGTGTGTTGTTAGGACGCACTCGCCCTTTTTTCCAGTCTCTTCATTTTTTTTTTTTGGACTCTTGACGTGCTGGATGTGCGGGCCTCTGGTGACGCGCTGGATAAGCATCGGGTGGATGGCCGTCTCGTACTGTGCATATACACATATATATATATATATATATGTACGATTTGTTTATAGCTGGTGCTTTTATTTGACTGTTTGCACAGTTACTTATCTTTTTTGGGGGGGGGGAGGGGATTACCTCCCTCATCATCCTTTTGTTGTTGTTCCCTCGTTTTCTGACCTTTACCTGCATCGGAATCAGCCCCCTCTCTTCCTCTTCGCAGTGGGCAGGTACCGGAAAAAATGAGAACTAAAAAATAAATATATTTATATTTATATATGTATACATATTTATATGTATACATACTGCCGCTGCTGCCAGCCGTCTCTTTTTACCTCTCTCGAAAGGAAAGGAAATGTGGATGAAATACCTACCCGGCACATCCCTCCTCGAGTTGACAACAGGTCTTTTTCTTTGTCCCTAATTTTTTTTTGTTTGTTTGTTTTTTGTTTTTTTAACACGATCCCACAGTCGTATCCAACAGACATGTTTCCACCGCCACGCTCCGCCTCTTCATACATGTGTGTGTGTGTGTGTGTGTGTGTGTGTGTTCTACTGTTTGTTGCTGTTGTTCTTGTTATAATCTGAACCAAGTTAAATAGCCACCTCTGTAGCGCCCCCTGCGAACATCTATCATCAGTGACAGCAAGACTATTTAGGAAGACACCGGGAAAAAAAACTACCTACACGATCCCTTCGGCCTGTGTGTGTGCGTGTAAAGGAAGGGATTTGTTTTTTTCCGACGGATGTACAAAGAAGAATATATATATATATGTGTGTGTGTGTGTGTGTGTAACGTCTGCAAACATTCTAAATCCATATTTGGGAGAGAGGGTCTGCACAAAAAAAAAAATGGTTATATGGGTGTACTCGCTCTATTTAAGGCCCACTCCCCCTTTCTTCTTATTTTCTACAGACACTATATTTTTTTTCGATGTATTTGTGTGCGTGTGTATGTATGTGTATATGGGTCGCTTTCTCTAGTGTGTGGGCAGTCTTTTCTGGCTCTGTCTCCCTTGCCCTCTCCCCTGACAGATACACAAACTCGTCTTTGGGTTTTTTTTTCCGCTTCCTCTGATGTCTTCCTTTTTTCGTTTTTTTTTTACCCTTCTTGAGCTTGTTTGTCTACTGGAAAAAAAAAAGAAAAAAAAAGGGAGGGAGGGAAGAGGCACATACAGACGGACAGTTACCTCCCCTCCCTTTCTTTTTTTTTGTTTGTTTGTCCGTTTGTTCTGTTTTATCCGTATTGGTCGTCTGCAAAATACACCACAAAAAAAAAAACCTTTTTTTTTCCTCCTCCAGAGTCTTTTCCCATATATCGATAGATGTGCCCATCTCTGTACACGTGTGTTTTTGTGTGTATGCTTTTATATGTTGCCCTCCGTTGGAAACGGCTTTTGGTTTGAGTCATCGTTGTTGCTCTTATTTGCTGGTAAGTCCCCTCGCTCTCTTTCTGTCGGTGTGGGTATGTCTGTGGACGTCTGTCTGGGTCTGTGTGTGTGTGTGTGTGTGTGTGTATCAAAGGGAAATGTTTCATCTGGAAGTCTGGGGCAACTAGGAAACCTTGTTCCCCACACGCACACGCGCGCTTCATCATTATTTTTCCGCTTCAACTATATAGCCCAAAAGAAACCCACGATGGGTTCTCCTCAGTGTTGGAGAGAAGTGTGACGCCATCCTTTTCTTCCTATCCCCTTGTACCCTCCCTCCGGACAACATTGTAATTTTTTTTTTTCAGAGGATACATAATCCATCTACCCGCAAAAGAAAACAAAACAAAAAAAAAACTATTGATTGCACTCGATGGCTGGAAATCTCCTGCTAATGGTGTACCCGCGCATGAACACCATAACCTCTACTTATGTTATTCATCCTTTGTTCTGGTGACATCAATTCCCCCCTCTTCCATGATATTGACCTGTCGTTCTACCTCCATAACATGGTTGCACACATATACATCTATGCCTCTCTCCCTCTCTCTCTCTCTCTCTCTATATATATATATATGGAAGCGCAAAAGCCCACCAGCACCAACATCACTACCACACCCCTCACAGGGGTCGAGTGCACGGTAGCTCTTTCCCTAGCCGCTTCATCGTTTTTTTTTTTTTGCCCCCCCCCCCCTCTAGTCATCACCTTCCTCCGGAAATCTTGCACTGCCACCGGGTGGCTCTACCCCCACCCCCACCACCCCGTACGAGCCTCGAGCCCTCGATGACAGCGGTCCCGACGGCTCCGAGTCAGGAAGACCGCACCACACCATGTGACCGTGACTCTCATCTCGGATTCGCCCCAAGCCATGCGCCTCACCCACACGATAGGAGCCATCAGCACATGGCCTACACCATGCCGCCCATCCAAGCAGCACACACAGAGAACTGGGAAGTCACCCGCTACCCATGTCACTCAGCGCGAGACGCAACCATCGCCGGGTCGGCTTTTGCACAGCGGGTGGAACCCTACTCGATGCAGCCGACCCCCCACGTCGAGCAGCACGCGGTCATGTACACGCCCTGGGGAGCGATGCAACCGCCCATGCCGATGCTCGCCAACCAGGTGCCCCCTCACCAGACGGACACCACCAGCGCACAGCGTGGCCCTGCAGGAGGCGTGGGTGCGGCGCTAGGCACGCCTGTTCTCTCCCTTGGTCTCAATGTGCGGCTGAACACCACCAAGCGAGTGCTTACCTACCACGCAGTTCTCATAAGTATTCTCCTATCAGCGCTACTCGTCCTCGTGGGCTCCCTCTCCACACCGAAATGTACCGCACACCTACGCTTCATGCGCAGCATCACTGACGTACAAGACCCCGAAGCCTACTCACTCAGCATACCAGGCGACTTTGGGAAGCAAGTGACGACGTATGCGCGGCTTTCCCCCTGCACCGCCTTCAAGGAATACGCCTGTGACACCGTCAGTGCCCACCAGGTGTCCGAGTGGATGCGCTTCATCACGAATGGCATGCAAGACCCGTTCCCCCACCTTCTCGACTTCAGCGGGATTAACGAGGCTCGCATCCACTCATGCTCGAAAGTGTACAGGAACCCCTCAGCAAGTGAGGCACCACACCTCTCTCATCTCGCTGCTGCTGAGAGTATGAGGCTGCACAACCGACCCAATGGCACGGGGGCAACGCAGGCGGTACTCGACCACCGTGGACACCAAAGGCCGGGCCTCGGGCGCACTAGCCCAGACAGTGGAGAGGGAAATGCCGACGCACGGCAAGACAAGTTACCGCTGAACTCTCCTGCCCCGCCTATCGCGTGGGCGGATGAGCCGATCCCGGACAACAGCACGAGGCAGGTCCTCATCGACCTCTACACCTCTGTCCCACAAGGGGCCAACGCCACCCTCACTCTCGGGTGCAGCGGTGACGCAGCGTCGACCCCTATGCTGAACCTCACCACCATCTACAAGGTCGATGTCTCGGAATTTTTCCCAGACATCCACGACCCGGAAGGCACCGCGATCGTGTCCGCCGTTGACCTCATTTCGAGAGCGGATCCTGGAAGCATTTTCCGGGAGTACGACCCGAGCATACGCACCTGCGCCGAGTACCTGATGAGGTGTCTTGGCACCGAGGAGGTGTACTATGTTGTGACTGCCCCGGAGAGCCCACTGTACAAGTGCGGGCATGGATCCATCGGGCTGCCCAGCGGTGTCGACAACATTCCCACCGCTCCTGTGGACGTCATTGTGTGCGACACTGCCCCACTCGAGCCCATGGTAGGCACAACACAGGCCCTGCGCATCACTGTGACGGCACAGCTCTCCATGAACATGTTGCTGTACACCACCAGTGCCCGCTTCTCCAGCGATCAAAGAAAGGCGCCGCTCCTCACCGCGCCGTCTGTGGTTCTCCTCGTCGTAGCAGAGACTCTCATCCTCCTCGCCATGGCCCTCACAGCGGTCGCTGCTAGCATGGTGCCTCTCCACCGCACCAGACTCCGTCGACTTGGCACTGCTCTGGAGACAGATGCCGCCGTCGCTATGGCAATCCTGCACCGTGCACACGGAGCCCTGTCGCTGCCCATGCCATCAACGCTCCCAGCACCTGACCCTGGAGTTCTCCACTATCCCCGAGCTGACGGCTCCTCCACGGTGTCCTCCGCCGCACCATCCTTGTCACCTCAACACACCACCACGCCAACGCGGCAGCAACCATGGGCCCTATACCCGGACCCCTCAGCGCTGTCGACCGCAGCACCTCTGATAGACCTGGCGCTGCTGCACACACAACCTACCGGACTCCTCGCGCCTTGGATGATGGTGATGCCACCAACGATGACGGCCACGCTGGAGCGTCCCCTATCGTCTTACGGCGAAGGCTACTACCTCGACCCGGAACAGGGCACCAGCGGCGCGCCAACACCCCGCAGCGCCACCGCCAACGACACCGTCCCACCGGTCAACACGACAAACACGTCGCTACCGGCCGCGCCACCGCCGCTGGAGGGGGAACCCCTCGGGAGGGAGGCGCCACCGGGCGGGAGCGGCTGCGAACCCGCCACGATGGATGCGGCGGCGTCCGGGACGGAGCTGTCAGCGCGGCGGAAGCGCGCGACGCGCAGCAGCAGCAGCGGTAGCGGTAGCGAGAACGCCCTGGAGCTTGCGACGCTGCGAAGCGCCGATGGTTCCCGCGCCTCGTATCCGTCGCGCGGCAGCAGCGACAAGGACCGCGACCCCAGAGCTGGTGGGAAGAGCGCGATGCCGCCAGCCTGTGTGCCGGCCACGTACGCCACTGGTGCTGTGTCAGATTCGGTGTTTGTGGTGCGAGAGAGCCCGCAACCACCGGCGCCGGAGTCGGCAGCGACGGACGGGGCGGTCGCGCAGAGTCGCGCGGCGGTGAACCCCGGCGCGGCTGAGGAGAGCGTGGCATCTCCAAGCACTGCGGAAGCACCAAGCACGGGGGAGCCGTGGTGGCGCCTGGGGTGGCTGCGCGACCGTGTGCTGCAGCGCGGCAGCATGCCCGGAGCGGAGACAGCGATGCCCAGCAACTGGCCTGACAGCGACAGTGATAGCAGCATGCCCGAAGCGGGCTACGCCCCGGAGGAGAGCTCACCAGGGGAGCGGACAATCCGCCTCTTCGTTCAGCGCGCCCGCAAGTCGTACAAGGGCCTGCGTCGCAAGCAGGTCCGCGTGCAGGCCGCAATACTGCTCTATGTGAAGGCAGCGTCGATGACGGCGCTGGTGTTTCTACTGGTAACCGCTAGAAGTAAGCTGTTTGTGGGGTTAAAAGGAACGTGTTGGAGCGCCTAGAAGAATGTTCAGCGAACCCGACGGTGTCGGTTGTGCGGAGACAGTGAGGCACGTCGGTGGCCGGTTTCTCAGGCTGCCCCACGCGTATTTGCAGCCGTTCGAAATCCAGCTGCTCGGGGAGAAACGCATGTTTTCCCGCTTTTTTTTTTTTAGGGGCGCTGCAAAAATGAGAGCTCTGTAACGCTCATTGAATCCTTCAGAGGTTACTGCCTTTTTTTTTGTCTTCTTCAGTACATGGGCACATCGATAATATATATATATATATATATATATATGTATATATGTATAGATGTATATGTATATATTTATTTTTATATTATGTGTACTTTGATGGAAGCACAAATGGTCATATTCGGACCCGCAGCACTCTCGCGCGTCATATCTTGTGTGAAAGAAATGAGCGGTGGCGGCAAAGGGTAGCAAGAATGGGTGTTTTCCGCTCCTCCTCAGCCACTACCACCGCGTCATCCCCCCTTCCCCGATCTCCCCACACCCCACACCCTCTCACCCTATGCCTTACCTCTCACCTGCTGCGCCCCCATTGGCCGCGAGGGTGATGATAATAGCGAGCGCAGAAGATCATTTGGGCCCGTGCTCTCGCTCCTCTCTCCCCACACCCTCCCCTCATCGGAAAAGTTGGTACTGCAGCAGGGGTATAGGATCGGGTGCCTGCGCCTGTAGACAATAAACCCTCTGCCTCCCTAGCCCTCTTCTCCTCCACACCTCCCCCTGACACCTCCATGACTATCTGCCACCTTTTTTTTTTTTTCTTTTTTTTTTTTTTTTTTGGAAGCCACACTGTCGTGTTTTACCCCACTCAAGACCGCTCGTATACACTCGTTGCGCTCTGCAGATAGCAGCCGGTCGTGTGAGTGTGGACGTCACGCACATAAATTTTAGGAAGAGGGACGTGTACCTCTCTCTGTGTGCCTCCTAGCTCCGCCCTATCCCCGATCAGCACCACCGTCTTGAGTACTGCTACCCTCCCCTCCTTCCAAATAACCTCTCTCCCTTACTTGAGAAATTAAGCTCATCTCTTTTTTTTCTTTTTTTTGCGCTTTCCCTTTGGCCAACATCCAACTTATCCCCACCACCACCACCACCACCGCCGCAGCACCTCTACACATCTGGCGTGTGTGTGTGTGTGTGTGTGTGTGTGTATGCGTGTGCTAGCCTCGCATGTGATCATTCCTGAACGACACACATCACAAGTGGAGAAAATCGGGTATACTCCCGTAGCTCCTCACCCCTCCTCGACGTTAGTTGGCGCTACACGTGTCGCAGCTTCCTCGCTTGGACTATCACACGACCACCACCATCACCACCAATGGCGGGTCCCACCCCCTCCTCGAGAGCCCCTCGAACTCGCGCCTCCTCAAGCACGATGGCATCTCCGCTGAAGGTATCCCAGGAGTGGCCGCTACGCGCGCCGTCCGCCCCACACGTGTCCTCGGAAGCCACGGGGACTCCTCCAGAGGAATCCACAAGGACGACGCCAGTGACGGAAATACCCAACTCCCCCTCGCACAAGTCCAAGAGCTCCATAGCATCAGCTCTGCGCCGCTTCGTGTGCCGCAGCAGAATCATGGAGCCGTTCATGATAGAACGTGCAGCGAGGGAGCCTGTCGCCCTGCCACCTCCCATCCATGTGTTCTACCCCGAAATGAAGCAAGTGGAAGCCGTCAACCCCAATACCGTTGAGAAAGTCAGTCGTAGAGTGAATGCTGAGGAGAACCAGCCGCGTGGCGACATGTTCGACTTTCATTGGTCGCGGAAGGAAATAAATGCGATGCGCAGGAAGCAGCGTGCGCATCTGTGCAGGCAGCGCCACAGTCCTCATGCACCAGTGCAGGTGATGAGTCAACTGCTGTCGAGGGTTCTGAGCGACACGGATATGCAACATTTGGAGCAAACAAACTCATCGCTATCAAACTCCGCCACCTCCACGAAAAAGTGCCGCGCAGCCAATGCCGTTGCTGGCCTCTGCACGCGTGGCGTCCCGCAAGGCGAGTACATAAAAGGTGTCTTTCACTACCGCATGGACGTTCTCCAGAAGCGCATCGGCGCGATCCCCACCGGCGTGGTGGTGCCCGCTGTCGTGCAGGCCTCCGTGACGCTGGATCAACTTTCCGAAGTCTCTTGTGAGGAAAATCCACCCAAACCTAAAAAAGGTGAACTGAAGTCACACAAGAAGATTTGGTCCACAACCGTGTCGACGGTCACATTCCCACACCCTGGCAGACCCTTTGGATTTCAAGATCTCGCTCAGAACCCCCTCTTGCTGACGGCAGAGCAGCGCGCCGACCTCCGATCCGCCCTTTTGCACGAACGCACTCTGTCTGAGGATGTATACGGTGATCCTGTCTCTTATCTGTGAGCGAACACACAAGTGACAGACCCATGCCTAGACAAAACGACACCTCAAAAAAATACATACACACATACATACATTGCACACATATACAACAGCAGAAGATTTTTGTACACAAACCTTTGCTAACGCATATTTATGTTCCTTTATGGAGTATCCCTCTTCATCGAATCACGGGGCTCTCCGAAACTGAAAAAAAAAAATAAGCGAATGAATTGATTATTCAATACCTCCCCTCTTTCCTTTCCTTCCTCCCTCCCCCGACCCAGCGCATCTCGCTTTCCTTCTTCTATATATATATATATATATATATATATATATATATATTCTGTTTCTTTTCCACCGCTTAGCGATGCCAAATTCGATCGGCTTTTTTTTTTTCCTGTCGGTGCGCGTGTATGTGTGTGTGTGTGCATTTTATCGTCCAAAGTGTACACACCGTGAATTCTTTAGCATATGCACATATGTGTATTTGTATATTTATTTATTTATATTTATGTTTTTTTTTATTTTGTAGTGAGGGAAACTTGTCGAGAAGATGAGCGCTGTTGACAAATTTCCCTGCCTTCTTGTCCAATCCACAGAGCGACTCCACTAGCTCCCCCCCCCCCCACTCCTTCCCTCCCCTTTAGGGAGTATTTTTGTTTTAATATACATATATATATATATATTTATATTTATTTATATATATATTTCACTTTGTGTTTTTTTTTTCCGATCGTTTTTTTCTTGAGGCGTAGCGGTGCGATTACAACGCTAGAGATTTTATTATGATTACTTTCTTCTGCTGCATTGATCGAAGGCGGTATTTATCTGTCCCCTCCTCCTCCTCCTCCCCCCTGAGAAATATATATATATATATATATATATATATATAT